>CAUYQU010026845.1:0-27500 GCA_963574635.1 Cheracebus regulus | reverse complement strand
ATGAACTTTTGAGAGTTCTATCATATTTCTTAGAGATAAAATAGTTTTTCACTGGAAAGTTGGGAGGAAATAACATACACACTGTCACCTAATGTTACAATTCTATTATATATTATATCCTAATTTTTTAGTTCACATTATGCCATTAGCATCTGTTATTTAAGAATTAAATATTCTTTAAAATATGATTTTAATTAGTGAAACATATTTCAGTGTAAGGATAATCTGTTTAATTTTCCACTGAAATAGTTTCCCACTCTTCAACATTTAGTATATTTTCAGATTTTTAAAATAATATATATTACAATGATGAATACTCTTGTACAGTAAGTCCTCACTAACATTGTTGGAAACTGCAACTTTAAGAGAAATGACATATAATGAAACCAATTTTATCATAGGCTAATTGATATAAACAGGAGTTAAGTTCCTACAGCATATTTCTGGTCACAAACATATCATCAAACTTCTAAAGAAAGGCCTAAAGCACTTCTAATATTAAACATTGAAATAATGTGAACTATTAATAAAAAACAAGTATGATAATCATTTGCCCAATTTTTGGTGAATCTGTGAATGGTTGTAATGGTAGTGGATTAAATCATGGAATAAACGTTTGCAAAGCAAAAATTGTAAGGAGTACCTCCTAGCACCAGACAGTTAAAAACCAAATACTAACCAATATGGTGGGCCCTCTGAAAGCTTTTGTCCCATACTGTTTATTGTCATGAAATTATATGATTATCATATATTTTACAAATTTTTATTTTATGATAATTTGTATTCATTCATTCATCCATTCCTTTTCAATCTACTTATTCCAAGTCAGGGTCTCAAGTGGCTGGAGCCTATTCTAGCAGCATGGAGCATGAGGCAGAAACCAGTCATGGCCAGAATGCCTTTTCCATCGGAAGGTGCACACACACACAAACACACACACACACATACACACACACACACGCGCATTCACTCAGACTGGGACAACTTAAAAACAGCAATTAACCTAACATGCACATCTTTGAGATATGGGAAGAAACCAAAGTGCCTGGAGAAAATCCACACAGACATAGGGAGAATGTGCAAACTCTATACAGACAGTGGCCCCAGCTGGGAATCTATTTTTTTTTTATCATCAATGTTATAATGAAATAACACAGAACATTACAACATTATTCAAAGAGCATGCAGTATCTTTGGCCATGTCTCTAGTTATTTCTTTAGGACAGACTCCTAGGAATAATACCTGTAGATTTGTATAAGATTTTTGGTTAGGTTCAGGGAGACCCAGCATTTTTTAGAGGGCCTCTCCCTTAAACCTGAGATTTTGTGAATCCCTGAAGGATCATTTTCAATCTAACAGGCTAGACAAGACTTCACCTTCATCCTCTACAGACAACAGCTTTTTGAGTTTCTCCCTTTGTCTATTCCCTACCTGTGCCCAGCTCAGACCATTCCTAAGCAAAATGGGATGATATGTGCCTATCTCCCTTTCTTCATGTTTTCTCCTCCCGGCCCCTCTTTAATGCCTTTTTTCCAGAGACCTCCAGTGCCCAAGAATAGAATAAAGTGTTAATTTCTTAAGTCCTACCTCCCAGAGCATTAATAACTTAATCAATATGACTCCCATGATTACTTGCATTTTAAAGGAGGATCCTAAAGAAAAAAATTCTTAATTAAAAAAAAAATGAGTCCCCAATGATGGAAATCACAAAAACAACCAAAAAATCAAATCAGAGAAAGAGAGAGAAATTTGCACAAAGTCAATGGGAAGGGAAAGGTATTGAAGCTATGAGCTTAGCTGAACTTACCCACCAGGATTGGGAGGAGGGAGAAAAAGTGAGCCAAATATGGAGTCCTGGGAATACTCAGTGACTTGAGACCTCTGGAGGGTGCTTGACAGGGAGTGGGCAGGAAGTCCCAGTGGTGGGGAATGACCAGAGTGAGATGGTGGAATAGGAGGCAAAAGGAGCCTTTGCCTGCCAGATGAGCAGTCTGGCAACAGGCCTAAAAGCAACAAGTGAGACACTTGTTGTATAGTCTCAAGCAAGAGGATATTATGTGGAAGCCAGTGTTTGAAGATTATTTCAGTAAGCATGGTTTGACAAATTGTGAAGGAGAGGATGATGAGCAGGAAAATCAGCCACAAATGTGGCAACCCTCATAACTAATATCTACTAGGCATGTATTGTGTGTCAGGCACTGTGTTAAGTCTCACATGTATTAACTGATTTAAAAACTAGCCCAGATTTATGTTGTATTATTATCGCATTGCATAGGTAAGGAACTGAGAAACAGAGAGGTTAGATTACTTACCTAAAGCCACACAGCTAGTAAGTAGTAGGACAAGGATTCAAACCTGGGTGCTTAGCCCTACACTGCTAATCTGCCATAAAGGTGAGGGCCTTGACTGTGGAGGCAAGTACAGTCATGTAAAACAAGAGCATGTGTTAGTCACTGTGAACACAGTTTATGTTCTGGGGTATGAGGAGAGCAGGGCATAAAAGGGAGAGGAGAAGAATGCTGATTGCTTCTCAGAAAATTTTCAGAGATGGCAAAGCCAGGAAACAGGAGGTAAGAAATGTGAGGCATTGCAAACTGCAATCATCACACATTCCAGCAGCACAGCTGCTCTTCTGTGACTCAACAGAGTTGTTTATTATTCTAGGCAGAGGCCTAGGCAGGGTCTCTTAGTCTTTTCAGCTGCTAAGATAGAATACCGTAGACTGGATGGCTTAAACAACAGAAATTTACTTCTCACAGTTCTGGAGTCTGGGAAGTCTAAGATCAAAGTGATGGCAGATTCAGTGTTCAGTGAGGACCTGCTTCCCAGTCTGTGGAGTGAACTTCTCACTGGGTCCTCATATGGCAAAAGGGAATGAGGGTGCTCTGTGGGTCTCTTTTATAAGGGCACGAATCTCATTCACGAGCATTCTGTCCTTATGACCTAATCATTTCCCAAAGGCCCCAACTCTAAATACATATGAATTGGGGGATGGGGACAGGGGAGACATAAGCATGCAGTCTATGGCAGACAGTCTCTGCTGGACTCAGTTCAGGTAATATTTAAAGAGTAGTAATTTCCCTTATTGAGTATCTATTATGTGCCAAGCAAGAAGCTAGCAGCTTGACGTGTATTATCGCATTCATTTCTCACAGGGAAATTATTTTTACTTCTATTTTATAGATGATAAAACTGAGGCTGCAAGAATTTAAGTGACTTGCCCAAGGACACACCAAGACTTGAATGCAGGAAAGTCTGGCCACAAAGGCTGGTGGCTCCCTGTCCACTCCTGGCTGAAGGGAACATCCCGTGTTCTAGTGTTTGGGCCCTTGCTCTCATTACCCAGAGGAACCCCCTTTCCCAGAAAGGAAGAAAACCTGAGATTTTCCTTCCTTGGACTCGTCATCAGCACGTACCACCCTGCCTCCATCTTCCCTTCAAAAAGAGAAGAAACCAATCTGTCAGTTCTGGGACCTGTAGCTGACAGATGATTTTATTCAGCTCATGACCTTGTCTGGGTATTTCCTTCTCTTTTATGAACTCCCAGGGAGCACTTGGGAATAAGCACAAGATGTGGGATCAAGAAGCCTGGGTTCGAGTCATGGCTCCTTGGCTCATAGACGCATGATTACAAGCAAACCTCAGTTTCCTCCTTGGGCTATTGGGAGAACCAAGTGAAATGATGCATGTGAAATGCTTTGTGAGCTGAAAAGCCCTATGTATCTATTCCACAACATCAACCCATTCTCCCTAGTCAGTCAGGATTGAGTCCAGAATAACTGTCCCCCATGTTGCCTCCTCCACATTAGGGGAGATGAAGCTGTCGACAGGGAAGTGGGGCATCAATCAGAGGTCTGCTGTGAGCAGAACCACCTGCCTGCCGTGTCAGGGCTGGAGTCAGAAGCAGGCAAGATGGCTCGCGTTTATATACAGTTTTGCAGTTTACAAAGCACATCAACATCTATTACCTGGTTTGCTTCGCACCACTCTACAAGGCAGGCAGGGTGCACAGCATTATCCCTGCTGGTCAAAAAAGAGAGCTGAGTCTTCAGATAGATAAGTTGTCCAGAGTATCATAGTTACCATTGGAGAGCTGGGCTCAAACCTTGGTCTTGCCTTGGTAGGTGACTGCTGCTTCTAGTTCTAGAATAGCAGGTCTGTGGTCCATAGCACAGCTTCCTCACTCTGCTCAACACATGTACTAGACTGGAGGGCATAATGAGAAACTGAATAAATTATGCCTAAATGTGTTGTTTTGTATAAATTGTGTATAAATATATAATTATATATTAAATTATATAAATTAAACATAAATCAATTTCAGTTAGGCATTTTTTGTCTTGATTTCAAACCAGGAACATCTCAAACATTTTGGAAGGTTCTTGAAAACTCCATCATCCCTAAACGCAGTGTCAATAAAGCCTAAAGGTTAAAACCACCTGCTCCCCCATTCCCATGCCAGCTCAAGTTACTCTACTATGTTCAGCTTACCTCATTTAAGCCCAGGTATGAGATCTTCTCTCCATAAATGGGCCAGGAAACCAGGGGTACCCTTTAGCTTAACAGGTAGTCCAGTGCCTGTCATAGGGACTGCTTACAACCTCTCCTTGCTCTTCAAGTTTTAGGATAACCATCACATCTCTGGAAGCCTTCTCTGATTGTCAAGCTGCCACAGCTGTTCCTTTTCTGAGTTCCCAAAATGCCCCATAATTAGTTCAATCTGTGTGAAATGTCTGTTGCTTGCATGATATCACCTACAGAAAGTGAACCTCTAAGACCAGAGAGTGTCGGTCTCCCTCAGCATAAGAATGCATGTTCTCACGTGAGTATTGAACAATGAGAACACAAGGACACAGGGAGGGGAACGTCATACACTGGGGCCTGTAGGGGGGTGGGAGGTGAGGGGAGAAATAGCAGGGGCTGGGGAGATAGGGGAGGGATAGCATTAGGAGAAATACCGAATGTAGATGACAGGGTGATGGATGCAGCAAACCACCATGGCATAACCTATGTAACAAACCAGCATGTTCTGCACATGTACCCCAGAACTTGGAGTATAATCATAAAAAAAAATAGTCAGTAAATGCTTCTGAAACATGTGAGTGGTGTATAAGTGAATAAATGAGTGAATGAGTAAATTTTAAAAATGAATAAATACATGGAAGATTATTTACATTCTCTCTAGCTCCTAAATTCTCTAAGTCAGAGATGGGGGTGAAATATGGAAATTAAGTTCGGAAAAATAATACTTTTAAAATAGCATTAATGAAAACATTGTATTCTTTAAGGGCCCAGCTCCTATAGGCTTCCAAATAGATGGCTCAGGGCACAGACCACACCCAGGAAAATGAGGTGTGCTAATGGCTAATGTCCTGTCTCATATTCGTGATGCTGTGAACTTGTTTAAGGCTTGTTATCTTTTCTCCTTTCCTTGCTAGGTCACTAATATTCAGGCTGCAATGACCAGTGTTTTCTATGCAGCAGTTTCAATTTATCCATTTCCTTCAGTAAAAGCAATTTTTTTAAAAATCCACCTTAGGGCTTTCTCCTTGACCTACAAACAACGCTGAGCACTCTGTTCCTTGGGGAGAAGTCCTCCCAAACCTTTATTTGGATAAGTGTGTGTGCTGAAGCCTGTCATCCTCAGTGGGAAGTTTGATTCATCTCACCAGGGAATGGTTGGGGGCAATTCCAGCCTGAGATTCTACTTCTTCCTTTAATGAAGTAGCACCTATTTGGATGATAAGGAGCCACTGAAAATTGGGAACATCTTACAAATGCAAAATGCCCTTTTATATAGAAATGTATATCTTATTTTAGAATGTATCCTGTAATATTATTCTAATATAATAAGAATACCTACAAGGAGTTCATAATAACTTGGGGAAATGTTTATGAAATAACATTGACTTTAAAAGCAGAATGTGAAATTATATATACAGTGTGTCCTCGATTCTGTTTTTTAAAAGTGTACTTAGAAAAAAGAAAGACAGTTTTCTCATTTAATCTTCACAACAACCCTATGGTGTTATTATGTGGAATTATTAGATAATTTGCCCAAAGCCATATGGCTATATGTGCTGCCCAAGGTCACAATACATGTAAAAATTTGATTTTTTGCATGTATATTTCATCCAGAAGGCAACTTGGGAAGGGTAGAGAGATATTTTGGGCCTCTGTGCTTCCAGACACATGGTAGAACTGCACTTCCCTAGCGCCGTAGAGTCTGACATGGTCAAATGACTTGTTTTGTCCAGTAAATTTGAACTAAGGTGATATGTCTCTTCCAAATGGAAACTTTAAGAAACAATGCATACTCTCCATGTTCTCCCTTCCCTTCTGTCTGCAGATTGACAGTCCTCCAGAGGAAGGCTTCCCTGCCAGCCTAGATCCTGGAGTGAGAACAACATGGGCAGAACTGATATGTAGCATGAGCAAAAGTGTTGCTGAGTTGTTTTAAGCCACTAAGACTTGGGGGACGATTGACATCAACACATGCCACCATGAAACCTGGCCTATTCTACATCATTCAGGCGATTGAACACTGAAGCTAGCTGACATGAACACTCCAACATGATTTCTTACCGTTTGAATGGGAGGGGATGTGATATTACAGAAGAGGTTTAGACCAGACCTGAATTTCAATGCAAGCCATAATCCTAGTTAAACTTACTTTTATATTTGTAAAGTTTTATATTGTTTTTAATTGGTCCATAATAATTGTACATATTTATGGGGTATGACATGATATTTTAATACCTGTATACATTGTGTAATGATCAAATCAGGATAAGTAGCATATTTAGCACCTCAAATACTTGTGATCTGTGGTGAGAACATCCAAAAGCCTCTCTCCTAACAATTTTGTAATATACAATATATTATTGCTAACTATAGTCACCCTGCTGTACAATAGAATAACAGAAATTATTCCTCCTAATTGTAACTTTGTACCCATTGACCAAATTCTCCCCGCCCACTACTGTCCCCAACAACTGGCAGCCGCTACTCTACTCTCTACTTCGAGTGAAATCGTGTGGTGTTTGTTCTTCTGTTTGGCTTATTTCATTTAACATAATGTTCTCTTGGTCCATCAATATTGCAAATGACACATTTTTATTCTTTTTTATGACTGAATAGTATTCCGTTGTGTATATATACCACATTTTTATGCATCAATCCATTTTTGGACACTGAGAATGATTCCATATCTTGGCTGCTGTGAATAATGCTGTAATAAACATGAGAGGACAGATATCTTTTTGACATATTGATTTCATTTCCTTTAGATATATATCAAGTAGTGGGATTGCTGGATCATACAGTAGTTCTATTTTTTATTCTTTAAGGAACTTCCATCCTATTGTCCATAATGGCTGGACTAATTTGCATTCCCACAGTGTATAAGAGTTCCCCATTGTTGCCCCATTATTTTGTCTTTTTGATAATAGCCTTTCCAACTGAAGTAAGATAATATCTCATTGTGGTTTTTATTTGCACTTCCATGATGATTAGTGATGGTGAGCATTTTTTCATACGTCTGTTCATCTTCTTTTGAGAAATATTTATTCAGATTTTTTGCCCATTTTAAAATCAGCTTATTTGTGGGGTTTGGTTTGTTTGTTTGTTGCTATTGAGTTGTTTGAGTTCCTTATATATTCTGGATATTAGCCCCTTCCCAGATGAATAGTTCAGAAATATTTTCTCCCATTCTGTAGGCTATCTTTGCACTCTGCTGATGGCTTCCTTTGTGGTACAAAAGCTTTTTAGTTTGACATAATTCTATTCGTCTATTTTTAGTTTTGTTGCCTTTGCTTTTTAGACCTTATTCAAAAAATCCTTGCCCAGACTGACGTTAGAAGTGTTTCCTCTATGTTTTCTTCTAGTAATTCCATAGTTTGGGGTCTTACATTTAAGTCTTTAATCAACTCAAGTTGATTTTTGTAACTGGTGAGAGATAGTGGTCTAGTTTCATTCTTTTGCACATGAATATCCAGTTTTCCCTGCACAATTTATTAAAGAGACTATCTTTTATCCAATGTGTGCTCTTGGCACCTGATTCCATTCCACTGGTCTATACATCTGTTTTTATGCCATTACCATGATGTTTTTGTTTCCATTGTCACATTATCTCCCTTACTGGGATCAGCTGGTGGTCTGGAATTCTTCCTCTTATGGGTGGAAAAGGCAAATTGGAGAACACCAGCAGTTCCTATCACCTCCACAGATACCAGCAGTCCTTGCTACAGGAGAGTTTCCTAGTTTTCTCAGGCCTCAAATTTAGTTTGGAGAGTTGCCAAGGGTTCATTTAGGTGCATGGTCTCAGAGTAGGACCCCTCCCCCTTCACCCCCATTCCCATGACTTAAGCTTCTATAGCACAGTGACATCTTGACTAGACCCACTCCTAGAATGTGTACTGCTCTTGGGTCCAGTAACCACTGACTCTTTCCAGCCCTGAGGCTCTGTCATCATTCCATCCCTTTAACGCAAATGTCTGCACTACCACTATCCCAGCTGCCTGGAGCTTAGGCCTGATGTACATCCAAGATCTCAGAGTACAAACCCATGTGACCCATGTGGCACCGCCCCCTGCAACCATGGAATAAGTGGACCAGAAAAGTGAGGAAGCTACTGAGCAGCCAGCTAGCCTGCCCAGCCTATACACATCCACACCTGGCTAAACAGCTAGTCCCAGCAGCAGCCCCACCTCCCTGGGGAGACCAGTTGTACACTGTTGATGGGAATGTAAATTAGCATAGCAACTATGGAAAACAATATGGAGGTTCCGCAAAAAAATAAAAGCAGATCTACCATATTACCCACCAATCCCACTACTGGATATATATGATATTGAATCCTTGTACACATCCAACAGTGGATAAATGGATAGAAAAAAAGTTGTGTGTGTATGTCTATACATATACTCTCGCTCTCTCTCTCTGTCTCTCTCTCTCTCTCTCTCTCTCTATATATATATATAGTATGTATGTATACACAACAAAATATTATTCAGCCATAAAAAGAAAATCTTGTCATTTGCTATCACATGGATAAACCCGGAGGAAATCATGTTAAGTGAAATAAGCCAGACACATAAAGATGAATACCACATGATCTCACTCATACGTGGAATCTAGAGAAAGAAAATATTGATATCATAGAAGCAGAGAGTAGAACAGCAGCTACCAGAGACTAAGAGGAGAGGGGTAAGAGGATGATAGAGACAGATTGGTCAATGGGTTAAAATCACAATTACATGGGAGAAATAAATTCTAGCTTTCTATTGCACAATAGGGTAACTATGGTTAACAGTAAGGCATTATATATTTTAAAAAAAGATAGAAGAGAGATTTTTAAATGTTCTCACCACAAAGAAGTGATAAATACATGGGTACCCTACCCTGATTTGATTATTATACACACATATATGTATCAAAACATCAAATTGTACCCCATAAGTACAGACAATTATAATGTATCAATTTAAAAGAAAAGAAAAAATGTAAAATTACCAGATGAACAAAGACAAAGGAAAATTAATACTAACACCAAAAGTTAACCAAAAGATGATAATATTATTGAAAATCCAATTTTAAAATATAATCATTGAGGTTCAATTTTACATAACACCAGTCTAAGGAAAACATAAGGAAATACTGGAATCTAACTTCCTTTGAATGCTTACTCGACCAAATACACAGTTCCTGTTCTCCACACACTTTCAATCTGAAAAAATTAAATACATATGAAAGATCTGATGGCAAGTGAAATCACATATGATTATACAGCAGAATCATTCCACTTACAGTTCTACCACTACGAGAAATTACAGAATATTATATAACTGTTGGGCTACTTCTTAATTTTTATAGAGTCCACTCTTTTTGCTCACTCCATTACTCCACACACAAAAAGAACACATTTGTGGATGTGTCAGAGTGTGGTTATTTCTTCATAATTTAACACATCTGAATAAAAATCAGATTGAGTTGTAGATACTTCTGTAGGAAAACGAAAACATTCATCCTCCTATTTCAATGTTAGAACATTTCTTTTTACCTGCTTCTTAGGACTCTCCCAAGAGAGGGGAGTTTCTAATTGATATTCCTTGTAGATTCTAACATTTGTACAGGTTGCCATGCCTTGAATGCAGCACATGTTGTAATCTCTCTTCCATATGTACCACCAACTTGAGAGTCAGCTTCACTTATGCTGAGACATAAAACTGCTATGGGAGAGTCTGCTAACTCCCTTAACAAGCCCAACTTTCATTTGTCCAAGACTGATAATGGAGGAAGGATCTCAGGGGTAATGTGGCTGCACCCCACAGCCCTTCCCATATGTCTGCTGAGATTGGCCTTCCCATTAGGGATGGCACTAACCACCTCTGCAGTCACTGCACTTGCCCTATAAGTACGGCCTCTTCAATGCCATGGCCCAAAACATGACTCAGCATTCTTCACTTGGGTCACCTAAGCACCCCTTGAGGAAGCCTTCTCCTCACTCACTCTCGGCTGGGACAATGTTGGCCCATTTAGAAGAAGACTGAGAATGATTTTCTACTCATGTTACTGCAGCTGCTTCTCAGGTCCCCTCAAGGTGACAAGGTGCTCAAGGAAACAATTTCTAATGCCCCAGTCTAGAAAGCATGCCAATAACACGGTCAACTCTAGGCTAGATACTCTACCCCACTGTCTGGATCCAGTCCAACTGTGATTAGGCTGCCAAGAGGCCAAGCTGAGGCTCACCCAGGCCTGGTACATGTGAATGCTTGTGGCAAATGTGGTTGTAAGTAGAAAGGAGAGAGGTGGGTTGAAGGCGTATCTTCCTAGCCTTGGCCTTTGAGACAGGAAGGATACCCAGTTGTGCTTATCGGCAGCCAGCAGCACTCCTCGTTTCACAAATTACTTCATCACAAGTGCCTCCAAAACTCTAACCAATTCTCCAACTTGGGAATTCTCTCCAGAAAGACTTATTCTCTGTCAATGTCAGCCCACTGTCACTTCATGTTACTGTATCTTGAATGTGCTCCTACGTTCTGTACTAATCTGAGCTAAGTTTTGTAAAAAAAAAAAAAAAAAAAAAATACAGCATTTACACTGTTCTTCAGCTATTGTCTTTCATTGTGTTGGACTGCAAAGTCCTTTCATTCAACACTCTTCCCTTCCATTCCCCTTCACCCCATGTGAAAAATTTCCTTTTATAACTAATTTCTATAAAAAGTTTGGTTTCAAGCCCTAAGGAACTAGTATTTGTAATGCTAATGGTTATTGAAATTTTTTTAGCCAAGTTATTTTTCCCTTCACCTTCCAGAAAGCTCAGAGCCAAACTTACAGCTCAATTACGGGAACTGAGTTGGGTCTTTTGGCCCACATACCTATATCAAGTTTCTAATAGCTCCAAATTTTTACATTTACATTTTATTATACAGGTTTATATATGTATCCTCAACTGTTGCAAAATTCAGTAAAGAACATAAATGATACATAGCTAGATATACAAATAAATCAATAAATAGATGACTAATTGATTGATATTAATAGATCGAAAGAAACAGTCCAACTCATTGGTCATTTAATCAGTCAAATTTTGTTATTGAGTGTCCACCCCTTCTGAGTAGTAACTCTTAATTTCTTCAGTTCTCATCCTCGTTCTCTGGACTATGTTTTCACCTTTAGGAACTCAAAATCACAGAGAAGAAATATTGTCTTGTAAAGAGAAGAGGTTAAGCATCCTGTTCCAGGTCACACATGTAGCAATGGCCCAGGCACAGTTGACTCAGGTCTCCTAGTTTCCAGTCCAATGATGTTTTTACAACATTGCTCTGCTTTTTTATGGAGTTTACAGTATGGAAAGCCCACAAATAAAGGCAGAGTCCAAACTAACCACATGTTTTGAGTCCTGTTCTAATCCTATCTCTATCTTCTTCTGGGTAGAGGATTTTCTCTTCCCTTATCTTTTCCCTGAACATTTTCACCTTTTGCAGCACATTTCTTTCTCTTCCAGTTTCAATTCTTCACTTTTAGTATTTTCTCTATTAAAAAAAAAAAGGCAACAATACTCATAACTGCCTAGCTGACCTGCTGCTGTGTGTACTCAATAAATGTTAGTTCCCTTCCCCTACACTTTGGAACATATTAAATGCTCCTTCCTCTCTATATATGCTACCCCCAACCATTCCTGTATTACTTCTTTCTGTACACACTGACCTGGGAACTTGTTAATAACAAATGAATCAATGGAGATAGAATTGATATATATAATGCCATTTTAGCAAGAGAAATAGAAATAAAGAAGGTACCAGTCTGTTAAATTGAAACAAAAACAAAAAAAACACTGACTGTTTCTAATAAATCTCTCATATCTTCAACATACTTGATTTTTGTTTTTGCATACAAGGAAAAATGATGTCTGTTTTTTACCATTTGATTTTCATTGTAGAAACCTGACTCAATGAAGTCACAGGAAGGAAATTGATGATTTTTAGTGAGCATTTATATATCACTACATATGTAGTGAAAACTTCCCCAGCACCTCCGTCTTCTCTACAAGCCTTATTTACACATGGAAATCCATATGGGGATCTTTGTGGTTCCAAGGAAGCTAACTTCACTCTCTGGCCCCAAGGTACATGACTTAGACTACACAAATCAGCATGTTCCACCCGCCTGGCCACAGGGCCACAGTGATTCATTACCTGGTGCATTATACAACCACACAAAGCCCAATCAAAATGAATCTCGGGACTTGTTGGAATTGCTGGGTCAAGGGCTCTCTATCTCTCCTGCTCTGGAAATAGGAAGCCTAATACTCCTCCAGACATTTTATTACGATGAGGAAAATTGGCTTGAAAATGAATTCAAAATCTAGAGAATTACAAAGAAATTAAGCCAGGACCCTGATGATTCGTGAACTGTTAGATTAGACTTTACTTAAGCCTAGACTTTTTAGTTACATGAATTAATAAATTTTCTTTATTATTTAAGCTCATGTGTTACTTTCCAATAGAAGTTTTCTAACTGATACAGTGTTATCACCTTAAAATTCATGTACATTATGCTTCTTTTTGATAGATAAAAGTTGTGATTCATCTTTGCTACTTCCTCTCTGTCTAATATGCTAAAGATACCAAGCAGATGAAGACTACAGTGTGTATGTCTATATATGTGTATTTTCCCACATGATCAACTCCAACAATAGTCATTATCCCATCATCACAGCGGATGGGGCCATGATATGTAAATCAAACTCAGATGACCAAAGTTTACAGCAACACTTGCAATTTAATGTCTCAGAAGCATTTCATTTCAGCCTCATAAAAGTTATGGTATGCTGATTAAATACTGACTGGAAGGTAAAAGAGTGCTTACTTGAGGTTTATAGGGATGGAAAGGATGCATTCTGTTGCCACCTAATTTTGTTTTCTAAATATTCCTGCCCAAAGACAGCCAAATTCATGTATTTCATGTGTTTTCAGGGAGGAGGTGTGGGTACCCTTTTTTTATAATAGTATTTTCTACAAATAATAAAATATGAGGAAGAGAAAATGACAATAAAAGAAAACATATTCCTTTCCCAAAGAAAACATTTGTTGTCTTCAGTTTCTTCACTTCTGTATTTGAAGGGAAAGAAATAATTCATTCCCTCTGGTAAACATTTTCAAGTGGAGCATCCCAGCTTTCCCCTTTGTCACTTCAGTCCAGAGCTTTGAATGTTTTGTACTTAGCTCCTTCCCCTTCCTCGACTCTCTGAGAAGACAAAGGATAAGAACCGCCTGAATAGATTTTCAATTTAAAAAAGCAAAGAACTAAGAAGCTGTCTCAGCAGAGGAACAAGGTGTGTCCATAGCCCTTTCTGTGGGGCTGCTCCTATATAGAAAGCAGGAATAAGGGAGGGACAAGAAGGCAGGACCAGAAGCCGAGAATGACAGAGAGCAAGCGTTGAGAGTAGGAGACTGAGTGGCTGCTGGGAATTTCAGGTGCTAAGGAAGTGCTGTACATGGAGGATTTTAGAGGAATTGCCATGGACCAATCTGAAAGGGTTTGAGTTGTCTTTAGGTACAATATTGTTCCAGAACTGAACCCTGGGTTTCTCAGTTCTTTAGGCAATAAATATATCCCTTAGTGACTTTTTCCTTATTTCCAACATTTTATTATGAACATTTTCAAACATATAGACAAGTTGAAGGAATTGTGGAGTGTACACCCATACACTCACCCACCATGCAGATTCTACAATTAACAATCTGTTATATTTGCTATCCATTTATCATTCCTTCTATCCATTCATCAATCCATCTTGTTTTTTAGTACAGTTTAAGGTAAGTTGCAGACATCGGTATACTTTACTCTTAAACTATCATCATGCTTGTCATTAATTAGAGTTCAGGGTTCATTTACAGTATTTTTTCCTAGGCAAAATTCACATAGAGTGGATTGCATGAATTTTAAGTGTACTATTAAATGAGTTTTAACGAATGTATATGCCTGTAAAAGGAAAACCCCTGTCGGCACATAGAACATTATCATGGTGATTTCTTTCTAACATGAACTATCAAGAGTATTATTTCTCTGCTCCATTCATTTATTCAACAAATATTTTCTAAGCTCCTCTATGGTTCAGGTATTGTGCTAGGTGTTGGCAATAGAGAGATACATGAGATATAGCCCTTCATGGGATCTGACTGTTTAAAGAGATCCCTGTACTTCAATTAGTTGTTTAATTAATTAGAGAGTCACGGTTACTGTGAAAATCTGTTCACACAGAGGAGCAGTTAGCCAATGCACCTGAAGTGGAGTCAAAAAGGGTTTCATGCCAGGTATTCTGAAAGGTGAGAAGAAGGAAGTCCCCAGATGGCTGGAGACTTGGGTGTGAAGCAGCCTGAAATGTATGACCGTGCACAGGATCTGGCATGGCTGAGACACAGGACGATGGGGATGAGATGAGGTTGGAGACACAATAAGGACCAGGTCCAAGAAGGCCTCAAATGTCCTGCTAAGGAGTTAAGTTATAATCCAGAAGGTGATAGGAAGCTAAAGAGGCACCTGCCAGACATGCAAGCCAAGGTGCTCTGATAAAATCTACTCCATTTGGACCTAGCGAGAGATAGAGAGAGGGACCATCATGGAGACTCCAGAGAAAGAAAGACAAACATTTTGGGATTAGGTGTTAAATTATAAAAATTTTAGTCCATAATCCTCGCAGCTAGATCCTAAAGGTCATGGATGATTGGCTGCCAGCCAGAATATGTCTTCCACACATTGCCAAAAACAAGAAAGGAACCCTGAAGAAGCCCAGCCTCCAGCTGCTCCTGAACTCACATTACCGGAGAGCCTTGTGGACTGAAGAAAACTGGAGAAGTCTGAGCTGGGAAACCCTAGATTCTAACATGATACACTCATGTATCATCTACTGAGAGTGATGTATTCTGAGCAATGTATCATTAAGCAATTTTGTCACTGTGTGAACATCCTGGAGTGCACTTATACAAACCTAAATGGTTTCGCCTACTACACGCATTAGGCTCTATGGTAAAGCCTATTGCTCCTAGGCTACAATCCTGTACAGCACGTTACTGTACTGCATACTGCAGGCAACTGTAACACAATGGTAAGTAGTTGTGTAACTAAACATAGCTAAACATAGAAAAAGTACAGTAAAATTACAGTATTATAGTCTTATAAGGCCAACATCATATATGCGGTTTGTCATTGACCAAAACATAGTTGTGTGGTGCAGAACTGTATTTTTTTAAATGTAGTCAGTTGCATTACAATCACGTAATGATGTTATGGAACAAGTCCTTTAAAAAGTGTTGTGAAGGATTTTGCCAGACTTTATCAAGAGCTAAATCTCATGGCTGAAACAGTTCAGTCACTTTTGTTTATACTGAGAGAAAATTAAATGATCACACAACCACAGGTCTGTGTGTGCACATGTGAGTACAAGCATGCAAACTCACAGGCATGTGAACACACATTTGCTACAATCAAGGCTGAATCTTCTTGTGTTCCAATGTCTTCCAGGTAAAAACTGTGAAATGATCCAGCGTAAAGCATCAAATTCTCTTTCAACAGGATGGAAAGTAAATGTGCTGTTGTAGTAAAATCCAGAGTGGACTATTAAATCAATAGCTATAAAGTCCAGTAGAATACTGCTAGGTTAAAAAAAAAAAAAAATAGCCAGGGCCTCTCCATTGGTGGGGATGCCTTCCAAACTCCCAGTGGATTTGGTTTGTGATAAAGTTTGAAGGTGTGAATTACACAGTAAACAATATCAACAAAACAACAAGGGCAGAAGAGTGAATAAATAAAGGAAGAGAGAGGCTTAACGAAGAACAAAGAGAACAAATAATCTCAGGAGACGATATCAGGTCTTCATTCATTTTTATTCCTGGCCTTTTAACAGAGCTACAGTTTTGTAAATCAGTTGGAATTATCTTGCTTTACTGCAAAGCAAAGAATGACAAAAAAGGATGAAAGTACTGATTTTGGGGACTTAATATTCTACACTGTGAAAAGCTGTCCTATCAGAAGGGTTCCCCTCTGTTCCTTCCCTCTCTCTCCCCTGCCCACCTTCCTCTCTTTCTCCATGCTACCCTCACTTTTTATCTTTTTATCTGTCTCTCTTTTAACTTTGAGATTCTTGCTGAACTCTGACCGGAGTAACAACAACTCCCTAGGTACTTGAAGAACTCTGAGAAGTTGCTTCATGTTTACACCTCATTAAAACAGAGAACAGTCTTCATCAAGAGCAAAATTCAAGCCCAGAGTGATGGCTCATGCCTGTAATCCCTTTGGGAGACCAAGACAGGAGGATTGCTTGAACCCAGGAGTTCAAGACCAGCCTAGGAAACATAATGAGACCCTCTCTACAAAATCTTTTAAAAATTGTCTGGATGTGGTGGCATGCACCCGTAGTCCTAACTATTTGGGAGGCTGAGGTGGGAGGATCCCTTGAGCCCAGGTATTTGAAGTTATAAGGAACTGTAATTATACCACTGTACTCCAGCTTAGATGACAGAGCAAGACCCTGTCTCTAAACAAAACAAAACAAACAAACCAAAAAGAAGCACAAATCTAAATATTCACCCAACTCCTTTATTAGCTGTGGAGTTTTCAGGTAAAAAAATAAAAGTTTAATTGGCTTAAGTACATTTGATTGGTCCATGTACAGGATTCAACCTCTCCTCTGCTCCCCTTGCTTCTCAACTCTGTGCTGACTTCTCTTTTTGGTTGTTGTCTCCAGGTGGAAGTCATACCATCTCTAGCCTCACCTTCACATTATGGGGACTACAAGGAGCTTTTTGTCCCCAATCATGTAAAAATCAGTTAAGGTCCCATAACTGGGCCCCTTTAGGCTAACTTGGTTTATATTCTTGTCCCTAAATAAAATATGCTCATAGGCCAAGACTGGATCACATGACCACCCTGCAGTTGAAGAATGGACTAAATCACGTGGTTTGAGGGTTGGGTAACAAACAGGGGTCCTCAAGGGAAATGGAAAGGCTATTGTTAGGATATGAGGGAGTGGATTGGAGGCAGGCAAAAACAAGAGATGTGCACTAGGTTTCTGAAAACTCAACGTTTGTGTCTCAGTCAGCCTGGGCTGCTATAGCAAAATACCACAGAATGAATGACTTACACAACAGAAATCTATTTCCTAGAATTTGGAAGCTGAAAAGTCCAAGGTCAGAGTGCCAGCATAGTTGAGTTCTAGTAAAGGCCCTCTCCCTGGTTTGCAGATGGTCATCTTCTCTTGTACCCTCACATGGTGGAGAGCAGAGAGAGGGGGGAAGCTAGTCCTCTGGACTCTCTTGTTGCAAGGGCACTAATCCCATTATGAGGTCTCCACTCTCTCTCCTAAAGTCCTCATCTCTAAGCACCATCACATTGGAGACTGGGGTTTCCATGAATGAATTTTTGAGAGACACAAACATTCAAGCCATAGCAACTTGAAACACTACTAAAAGCAGAACCCCAAAAAAAGGCAGACACCACGCCAGTATCTATACTGGTTAAAGTGGAGAAGGAGAGCATGGTTGCTCTGGTCTCCACTGAGAACCACTCCTCTTGCAATGCTTCTTCTTAACCTTTTATCTCCCAGCCCCATCATTTATGCAAAACGACCAAAGCCTCCTTGCTGGTATCAGGAAAAGAATGGTGCTGAGAAAGACAGACTGACAAAGTACGCCCATGATGTCTGGCCTCACCTTTTGCTCTGTCTTGTTTTATTCTCTGACAAATTCATATTCTAGTGCACTAAACTTTCCTTAACATGGCATACTCATTACCTCTTCCCGGAATTTTCTACTTTCTTTTCTTCATTTGTTGAAAGTCTTCCTATCCCTCAAGACCTGGCTCAAATGCCACCTCTTCCCTGAATTCCCAGTTCAAACAAATCCCTCCTTTGTGACTTACTACAAATTCTGCTCAGACCTCTATTTACAAGCATTCTATTCACTCAAATGCCAACCCTGAAAAGTTCTTTGGTAATCAGTACAGTAATATGCTTCTTTTCAGTAGGAATTCTGTAGGATATGAAAAGGTATTATGGCTAAAAGGAATTCTCTGTTTCAAAAAAAACATTTGGGTAACACAGTGTTAAAAAATGTTAAGCTTTCTTTAGTACAAGACTTCCCCTAGTCTTTAGCATGCATGTGTGTGTTGTAAGTCTATAAGAGGAGGCTTTGGTAAGGAACATTTTCCACATTTTTTTATTTCATTTTTAATTGATAGATAACGATTATATATATGTATGGGGTTCAAAGTGATATTTCAATTCATGTACACATTGTGGCATGACCAAATCAGAATAATTACACATTCATCACCTCAAATATTTATCATTTCTTTTCAGTGAGAACACTGAAAATCCTTTTAGCCATTTTGGAATATATAATACATTATTATTAACTTTAGTCACCTTGCTGTGCAATAGAACGCCAGAACTTATTCTTGTCTAACTGAAATTCCATACCTGTAACCTAACGTCTCCCCTTTTCCCATCCACCCCTCCTTCCCTCATCTGCCTCTGATAACCATCATTCTACTCTGTTTCCTTGAATTCAGCTTTTTTTAGATTCCATATATAACTGGGATATAGTCTTTGCCTCTCTGTGCCTGGGTTATTTCACTTAACATGATGTTCTATGGACAAAGAACTTGAATGGACACTTCTCAAAAGAAGACATACAAATGGCTAACAGATATATTTTCAAAATGTTCAACATCTCTAATTATCAAATAAATGCAAATTAAAACCACAATGAAGCATCACCTCACACCTGTTAGATTGGCTATAGTTAAAACGAAGAATGATAACAAATGTTAGCAAAGACGTGGAGCAAAATGAACCCTTACACCCTGTTAGTGGTACTGTAAATTAGTGCACTGTTGGTGGTATCGCAAATTAGTACGGCCATTTTGGGACACATTATGGAGGTCTCTCAAAAAACTAAGAGATCTGTAAGATCCAGCAATCCCACCACTGGATATATATTTAAAGGAAAGGAAATCAGCTGAAGAAATGTCTTCACTCCCATATTCATTGCAGCATTATTCATAATAGCCAAGATATGCAAACAACCTAACTCTGTCAATGGATGAATGAATTTTTTAAATGTAGAATGTACACAAAATGGAATTCTATTCAGCCTTAAGAAAAAACAGGAAATTTTGCACATTCGTTTAAGCAAAAGATTCTATTTGAGAAAACATCTAGAAAAGCCATTATTTTTTACAGAATATTCTAAGAGAAAAGCTGGCCTACCCTAGTTCCTTAGCTTTCTAAATGAATAAACCCATTGTCACAGAGTTTTAATGACCTGGTCAACCCATAGCTGATCAATACCAAGGCCAGGACCACAAGACACATCTCTCATTTCCAAGTGTCAAGCCCTTGCCTTTACATTGCATCCTTGCAGGTGCGCTGTAGGCTTCCAGAGCTGTTTATTCACCTTAGGAAAGATCAGGGTCAGCCCCATGGCTGGAGGCTCAGGTGGACTCTCCAGGCGACCCTCATTCGAAGGCAGTAATGATGGGTTAAACACCCGTCATAAAGTGTTTGCATAGTATTTGATACATAGTAAACTCCAAACATTACTACTGAGAGTCAGGACCACAGACAACAATAAATATTGCCTTAGGTTGGGGTCCCCAGAGGTAGGAACAAAAGGATTTGAGTTCTGATAGTTTATTTGGGAAGTGATCCCAGGAAGTGTATACATAGAAATGTGGAAAAGTGAGACCAGGAGGGGAATGCAGCCACTATAGGATGTATTTCTGTGAAGGTTAGCAGAGTGGGTAAATGGGGCTGAATTCCACAAGGTCAACTGTGTAAACAATGTACAGCACATCTCAAAGATGTCTTGTCCAATGGTCAAGGGACCGAACTATTTGTCACCAATTCTCATTCATCATTGGCTGAAGACTCTTTCCAGGGGTGTTACCTCCCCAGCACCTCTGTCCTGCCCTGCAGCAGACTAAGCGTGTTCCTGTGGTCATGGGCTAAATACTAACAGCATCTATTAAGTACCCTGAGAAAATGCTCTGTACGTAACAAGTACCAGGGATCAGGCGCACTGTCTCACTCAGCAGTGGGTGACCTGGCCTCATTAAGTCCATTGCCAAAGCTATGAGAATGCCTCAAAGACTTCTAAGTACAAGGCTGAAGCCACACTTCTCATGAGATCCCAACCAATAACTAAGTGTGGCAGAGCTACTAAGGCAGGCCCATATGCTGGATATCTCACAGCTGACTTTAGTCCCAGGACTCATTGCTGGCCTCGCCAAACTTACACTGCACAGCAGTCTACAATACTTCCACCTTTCTTACCCTCTCTCTTACACTCAGGATGAACTTACATTGTGGCCTCATGGCACTCCTTGACTTTCCCAACTCCTTCCCCATGTTCTCTCATGCAGGGGTTCCTTTAATCCTACATTTTAATCCCATTTTGGCCATCTCCTTCTCTAAAGCCCACATCCACAAAAACTCCCTGGTGATCGCCATTGGAGTGCCACTGCAGCATCAGGGAAGACAACTTCCATACTGTATAAACAAATGATTCATGACATCCTTTCTCCACAAGAAACAGGAAATCATATTTCAATGGCCAGGAGAGGTTACAGAGTTCAACTGAGACTCTATCTGCAGGAACATTTTGATATTACTTCTCTTTACTCCAAGACTAAATTTCTCAGTTGTCATATTAGCACCCTAGCATATGTCGGTGAGGATGTGGAGCAATGGGCATTCTCACACAATTATAGTAGGCATGTAAAATGGTTTCACTATTTTGAAAACAGTTTGGTAATTTCTCAAAAAAATAAGCATTCATCTATCATCAGATCCAGCCACTGCACTCCCAGGTATTCATCTAAGAGAAATGAAAGTGTATATCCACATAAAGACCTGTACACAAATGTTCTTCCTATCTCAGCACACCTGCCACACACATATACCACTTCCATAACGACTCTTGCCAGCAGCACAGAGCAAATGTCAGCTGGTCCATCAGGCAGTGGGTGTGAAATGTTTAGCAATAACGTTTAATATCAGCCTTAATGAAGAGCAACAAAAATAATTTGGAAGGAATTCTTTTTGCAAAACTAAAATCTACTGAGTGAAACTTTGATAATTTGATTAATTAGTCATAAAGTCAGGCAGACTCTATGGCAAATCTGGATTCTAGAAAGTCTTAAAGAAGTTTAGTTGTAGTGCTTCCCAAGTTTCAGTACCCACTAAAAACTTAGCTGTAAAGAGATACCAATTATAAGTTACGCCCAGCCCTAATCACTTAGTACAGTTAAGGGTACTTTGAAACAAAATTTAATTTTTTGAATTTTTGATTTGAAATCATTACTAATTACAGAAAAAAACTCCTTAACTTTTGAGTAAAAGTTTTCAATTTTCAGGGACAGAAATTCTGTCCTTTTTTTATCCTGTAAATGCTGCATATCTGTGTTACTATCATTATAAGCCCAGTTTGAATGAAGGAGATTTTTTTGGTGGTCAGTCAGGCAGCCCAGTTCTTGCAGAAGGTTCTCAATGTGCTGAGCATTGCCTTCTTGAAAAGCCTCCCTCAGGCACTTGTGTGTATAAGACACAAAAACAGTCAATTGTCCTAAAATAAAATGTTGCATTTTGTTGTTACTGAAGGTCATGAGAATTCATCCTGAGGCTACCTTCTACTCAAGTGTTCTTTCCTTGGTTTTTTTTTCTCTTTTTACTTGGTACTATGGAAATCTAAGCCAGACCCACTCTCCTGATTGCTCAATCCTAGAGAGTCGGAGCCTGGCTGCTCCATTCTGTGAGTATTCTGCCTACAATTAAGGTGTTGGCTGGGGCTACAGTCATATCAAGGCTCAACTGGGGGAGGATGGTGCTTCAAAGTTCACTCCTGTGGCTGTTCACCAGCCTTGACAACATGGCAACTTGGCTCCACCAAAGTGGGAGCTCTGAGAGAAAGCAAGAAAGCCAGAAATCTTTTCTGTAACCTAATCTCAGAAGTGATATCCCATCGCTTCTGCTGGATTATATTCGTTGCAGCAAGTCACTAAGTCCAGCTAACACACAAGGAGAGAGGATTATACCAAGGCAAAAATATCAGGATGCAGAAAT
This sequence comes from Cheracebus regulus, assembly GCA_963574635.1. Taxonomy (NCBI): domain Eukaryota; kingdom Metazoa; phylum Chordata; class Mammalia; order Primates; family Pitheciidae; genus Cheracebus; species Cheracebus regulus. Next base: position 4,875 of record CAUYQU010026845.1, on the reverse strand, counting down.
CATTGGAGGCCATTTTAGAGGCTACCTACCACTGTCTGCCCTCTGGCAGATGGGACTGGCCTAGCCTCACTTTCATGGACATTTCTGTTCAAGAAGGAGAAATATGGGAAGCACAAAAAAGTGTCTAGGCTGTAGCAACTATAAAATCTAGCCAACCAAATGCTGGAATTTTCTTAAATAATTTGTCCATGGTTCCTGGCTCTGTCCTTTTGGGTCTGGATTTTGCTCTCTGAGTTACCGTTCCTTTTTCATGAAAGGTAGAAGGCCTTTGCCGCTGAGTAGTTTTCTCAGCTTGGTTCCTTCCAGTAGAATTTTGAGGGTCCCACAACCTCTTTGCCTTTTGTACCGATCTATCCTTGTCATTATAAGCTGGCAGTGTTATGCTGATTAGTTCACTCAAAAACTTTGTTAATCTCTGTGAATTTCACTGGGCTTCATCAAAATCAAGAACCCTGCTCTTTGAAAGATACAGTTTAGGAAAACAATATAAGCCACAGGCAGAAAGGAAGTATTTGAAATCTTACATTTGATAAAGGACTTGCATTCAGAATATATAAAGAAATCTCAACTCTCAATAATAAGAAAACAACCCAATTTAAAAATGGACAAAGAATGTGAACAGATAGTTCACCAAAGAAGATACACAGATGACAAATAGGCCAGGTGCAGGTAGCTCACACCTATAATCCCAGCACTTTGGGAGGCCAAGGCGGGTGGATCACCAGAGGTCAGCAGTTTGAGACCAGCCTGGCTAACACGGTGAAACCCTATTTCTACTAAAAATACAAAAAAATTAGACAGGCCTGGTGGTGCACGCATAAAATCCCAGCTACTCGGGAGGCTGAGGCAGGAGAATTGCTTGAAGCTGGGAGGCAGAAGTTACAGTAGCCAGGATCATGCCATTGCACTCCAGCTTGGGCAACAACAGTGAAACTCCATCCCCCCAAAAAAAAAAGATACACAGATGACAAATAAACACGTGGAAAAAGCTAACCATTATTAGTTATTAGGTAAGTGCAAATTAAAACACTGCAATGCTACTACCCACATATTAAAATGTCTAAAATTAAAATGGCTGACCATAGCAAGTGTTGGTGAGAATGTGGAGCAACTGGAATTCCCATACAAATGATGGTGGGAAATGGTTCAACCACTTAGGAAAAAGTTTGGCAGTTTCTCAAAATGTTAAACATACCCCTATCATCAGATTTAGCCATTGCAAAACTCCTAGATATTTACCCAAGAGACATGAAAGCTTATATCCACACAAAGACTTTTATACAAATGTTCGCAGAAACTTTATTTTAATAACCAAAAAGTGTGAACAACCTAAATACCCACCAACAGGTGAATGGATAAACAATTGGTGGTATATCCACACAGTGAATACTAAACAATAAGAAAAGAGCTATCAACATACTCACAATAGGCAAGAATCTTAAAATAATTCAGCTGAAGAAAAATGCAAAGCAAAAAAAAAAAAGAATACACATTATATGATTCTACTAACATATAATACTAGAAAATGCAAACTAATTCATAGTGACATAAAGCTGATGATAGTTGCTTGGAGTTAGTGAGGAAAGGAAGGGGAATGATGGCAGGAAAGGATTACTGTAGGGTTCCAGGACACTTTTAGAGGTGATGGATATATATATTTTTTTATTGAATGATTAATAGTTTCATGAGCCTCGGGCCTCCTTGCTGAAGTTTGCTGGCCTCAGGGGAGGCACAGATGACTTGGAACCTAAGACTTGATAGAGCTCTCAGAAACCATGTATCTAGTTCTCTGCTTGATGCTGGAGTCATCTCCAAACCAGCCACCTCTTAGTCCTCCAGCCTGTTCCCTGCTGTCTGACAAGGCCGACCCATGTCCAGAATAGAAGCGTAGCAGCCGTTTAAATTTATTTTTCTCTCCCATAGAAGCTTTAGGCTTTTTCTCAATCACAGTGATTTTTGTAACAGTTCACTAATTCAATTGGGTATTTGGCAAGAAAATCATCTACTTTAATCTTAAGCCAGTTCAATTGTGAGCAGTGTTAGTTTCTGGAAGCTTTTGGATTCTAAATTCATAGATCCCTTTGGGAAACTAGTAGAAGGAATATTCCACTAGCATATAATAAATGGGAGTGGTATTATAGAACTTAACTGTCTTGGCAGGACATAGTCAGATGGACTGATGGTGGAGGAGGAATTATCTAAATTCCCTCCTTGAACAGGACCAAGCCCTCTGGGAGTAGTAGATAGGAAAGCTGGATGAAGGACTTGAGGACATAAGGGGTTTGCCCCTGTGCAATGTTCCAGTCTTAGGGAGAGATTAGACAATATAAGAGTAAACAGTTTGGATTTTGGAGTCACATCATCTGGATTTGCATCCCAGTGCTGACTTGGCGGTATGGTCTTAGACAAGAAGCCTCACTTCACAGAGGTACTGTAAGAACTAAATGAGATAATGGCTGAAAAGGCTCAGCACAAGGCCTGGCACAGGATAAGGGAAAAACTCACATTAGTAATTATCATTGTCATGAATTCTCTTTTAGGCTTGGGTGAGGCAACAACTTCACACTGTTAATATGTTGCAATAATTAGGTAGGGGAGCTGCCAGATGACAGTGCTGGTTCCATGGCTGAGAGATTAAATTTCCAGCTTTTTGGAGGACCTGTGGTGCCTAGAAGACCACTAGTGAAACTCTTGTTTACCCCAGGTAGTCTGCATACCTGCTGCCAGGCACCTGGACCCAAAACTCTAATTAGTATATAACACTCACACAGCTACTGTCATGGAAAATGAGATGGAGAGGCAAGTCTTGTTACTAATCCAAATCACATTCCAAAAGATCTACTGTAGGTTACCAGCCCCCACATGCAGGGCCCAGGTCTCAATTTTCTTTATAATCCAACACCAAGCAGAGCACTCAGCATACAAAGGTCCAATAAGCAGTGGACAGGGGTAAAGCCCATCTTCTCCCATACTTTGGGTGCTGCCTCAGGCCACAGATAACAAGTGCCATTGACTGAGTGGCACTGTGCCACAAATGCTTTCAAAACTAGTTACAGAAATTTTTTAAGCCAGTTATACCCTTTCAATTTCCCAGATAATCCTCCATTAAAAGAATGTGGAAAGTAGGTGGCTGCAAACAAAGTCTATCTGACAGCGAGGCCACACATACATCCCACCCTATGCTGCCTCAAGCACACTTGAAAATGCAAGATGCAAGCAAGTCCCCTCATCTGTCTACTTCTTTCTCAAGGAAGTTGGAAGGTATACACCTCCTTTTCCTGGCCCCTAAAGTTCTCAGGATAAGGTAGCCTGTCCCCTACATCCAGCCCCTCCCTGACATCCTGCAGAAACTACTGGAAAACACACTCTAGTCTCTGAGGTCAAGCCTAACTCCATTTTGCACCATGGGCAAGAAAGCCATGGTGTGCAACAGCCAGTTCAAAAGTGCTGATGAGAGGTGATTGTATGCATCTCTTCTCAACTCCTAATGACTGGCTTAAAACTAGCCATGTGGGAATATTTACACCAAGGGAATTGGTGAACACTACAAATCAGGGCTTTTCCTTTTCCCCTGAAGAGCTAATTCTTACACATTTACCAGCATGTCACTGTTTTGAACATATAAACTCTCACCATCCTGAGACAATGCTGTCATCAGTGTGCGAACATTTTATACTGCTTTGAAAACTAGGAACATGTCAGATGGATTCATATGCTGCCTTTGGGAACCCAAACCTTTCAATTGCCTTGCTTTAAGTATTACAGCTGTCATCTTGGAATTTTTCATTTATCAGTAGAACCTTTAATCAACCTATAAAATATGATTCATATAATGAATCCAGGTATTTCACCCAGTGCTAAAATCCAAAAGCAATTAGCCTTTTTGTTTATTTCACATGGGAGTTAGACTAAAAGCTAAATGAACATGCAAAAAAGAGCCAGGCATTGGTCCAAATGTCTGAATGATGTACTAATTAAATTGTATAACAACACTGCTATCTTTATACATACACTTTATTACAGGTTGGGGAATCAGCTCGGGCCTTCCAAGTCAGTCTCTGAGAGAGCACTTCTTTAAAACTGGAGGAATGGTACAGAGTATACCTTTGTAAGAAAGATACAGCTACAATTCAGAGAGAACAGATAAGACTTTGGATGAGATTGAAAAAGCCTGGTTAATTTTTCTCCTCTCTCTGCTATGATATGATCTTAATCAGGGATAAGAGTTTAAAAGTCTGCTTATTCATGTATTCATAACATAAATATGATGAAACTGGAGGTAGATGCTGGGGATAATATAAAATTCACAAGATCCAGCCCAGGCCCTCTAAGGCCTCAGATAGCTCCAGCCTGGCAGGGAAGTGAATGTTTATGAGAAAGATGTCCCTAAATGTGACCTAGGATTTACAGGTTCCTCATGGGTCCAGGGAGGGATTGTTAACACTGTCAGGGAATGTGAATGGGGTTACTGAAGGCACCCTGAGGAAAGTATACTTGAATGGATCTCTCATTTTGTTCAGCCTAATCCATAGGCTCCCATGAAGAGTTAATTAAATATACATTGTTGGGAGAGAGATCCAAGATGGCCACGTAGCAGCAGCTCAGGATTGTAGCTCCCAGTGAAAGCGCAGAGAGCGAGTGGATGCCACAATTGCAGACGAATTTTTGATGCCCACAGACTGGGAGATTCCCGGCGAAGGAGCCACACGCGGCGCCAGTGCGACTCTTTTGGCTGGCGTGGCGCTTCCCGGTGCGGAGTGTACGGGACGGACGGGCTCGGCTGGTCCCATCCCCACAAGGAAAACAGCAATTGGAAGCGCTGAGGACTGAGAGTCTCACAGCAAGCACAGCGAACCCGGGAAGGTCCGGCTCTGT
>CAUYQU010026841.1:0-86317 GCA_963574635.1 Cheracebus regulus | reverse complement strand
CAGCGTTGAAATTCGTGGTGCTTTTCTGCCCAGGGGTCTCTGGTCTGGCTTCTCAATCCCTTTTTCAATCAGCTGGATGGACTGCTCTGACTTCCCAGAGCGCCAAACATCATCGAAAAGGAGACTCAGTCCCGTTTACTCTGCACCAAGAGCCACTGAGCAGAGGCGCCGGCAAAAAAGCCGTGCCAGCCAAAGGAGTCATGCTGGCGACCCATGGGGCTCCTCCGCGGGGAATGTCCTGGTCCGTGGGCAGCAAAAATTTATCGGTAAGTGTGGCGTCCTCTGGCTCTCTGCACTTTTACTGGGAGCTGCAATCCTGAGCTGCTAGTGATCCGCCATCACCGTGTTCTAATTCTTAAAGGTGACAATACCTATTATCTAAGATCCCAGATAATCTAAGTAAATTTGGGATAAGAAAACATTTGTCAAATTTAGAGAATAAAAACTATCAATCAATCCCTCAGGTTACTCTTTCTCTTGTTATCTCTTTCTCTGATAATAAAAATCTAATTTCTGAAGCAGTTAAAAGAGAGGCATATTTTTATTTATTTTATTGTGGTAAAATATACATAGCACAATATCTGCTATTTTTAAGTGTACAGATCAGTAGCAAACTTTTGTGCCATCATCACCACTCTCTATCTCTAGAACTTTTTCATCATCCCAAATGGAAATTTTGTGCCCATTAAACAACTTTCTGTTTTCCCATCACTCAGTCTCAGGTAACCAATATACCTTCTGTCTTAGAATTAGCCTATTCCGAGTACCTCATATAAATAAAATGGTACCACATTTGGTTTATGTGTCTGACTTATTGTTACTATCATAATGTTGTTATGGATCATTCATGTTGTAGAATGTATCTGAATTTCATTTTTTAAGGCTGTATATTATCCCACTATATGTATACACACTTTTTGTTTATCCATTCATTCATCCTTGAATATTTAGATCTTTTACACGTTTTGTTATTGTGAATAATGCATTACCTGAATTTAGAAATATCTGTTTAAGTCCCTGCTTTCAATATGTTTGGGTATATATTCAGAAGGGGAATAGCTAGATCATACGATAATTCTATGTTGATTTTTTTTGAGAAAGTTACACTGTTATCCACTACAAGTTTACCACTTTATATTTTCACCAGCAGTGCACAAGGTTCCAATTTTTCCATATACTCACCAATACTTCTTATTGGTCTTTTAATTATAGCCATCCTAATGGTTATAAACTGGTATCTCATTATGATTTGTTTGCTTTTCCTTAATGCTTTGGGATGCTGTGCATTGTTTCAAGATATTATTGGCCCTTCTGTATCTTCTTTGTAAAAATGTCAATTCAAACATTTCCCCATACTTAGTCAGGTTTTTTGGGGGGTTGTTGTCATCAAATTTGAGAAATTCGTTATACATCTCACATATACAATTTATAAATACCTTCTCCTATTCTACAGATTGATTTTTCATTCTGTTCATAGTGTCTTTTCATGCACTAAAGTTTTAAATTTTTATATAATACAATTTAATTTGCTTTTGTTACCTGTGCTTTTGATGGTGTTTCAAAGAAGTCATTGACAAATCCAATGTTTTGAAGCTTTTTCTTATGTTTTCTTCTAAGAGTTTTAAAATTTATCTCTTATATTTAGGTCTTTGATTCATTTTTAGTTAATTTTTATATAAATTATATGGTAAGAGTCCAAATTTTTTAGTTTTACAATTCAATACCCAGTTTTCCAAGCTCCATTCATTAAAAAGACTGATATTTTCCTTTTAGATATATTGATACCCTTGGCAAAAATTATTTTACATACAAATAAAGATTTATTCATGGATATTCTATTCTATTCCATTTCTATATGCCCATCTTTATGGTACTATCACACTGTTTTGATTACTGTAGATTTTTAGTACATTTTGAAATCAGTAATTGTGAATCGTACAACTTTGTTCTTTATTTTCAAGATTATTTTGTCCGTTCAGGTTCCTGTTAAGTTCTATATAAATTTTAGTATGGGTTTTTTTCTGTATCTGTCAAATTATCATTAAGATTTCCATAGAGATTGTATGAATGTACAGATCGGTTTCAGTAATATTGACATCTTAACAATATTAAGTATTCAAATAATAATGAGAAAAACCTGGAATTGTAAAAGCAAACAAATGAACAAAAACATTTTCCCCAAACTGAAAGGAAGCCTTGAGAACAAAGAGGAACTTCGACAAGTTCAGCTTGGTGAGTAGATGAGTATATTGTGATGTACATATGGGGCACTCCTGGGTGGTAGTAAGGTAGCTTTAGAGATCGATGTTGCCCCTTTTCTCTAAACTACTTTTAAGCTAATTGGCTGGCTCTTTGCTTTTCTTGGTAGGTTATCAGATACTTCATGAGGCGTTTAGGTTCTCAGGAACACCTGCTACTCTGCTGAGCCCATGCCCTTGGTTTACTGCCCTTCCTTCCAGATTCAGGCAGTGGACATACACCTTGACTAGTTAGGTGGAGGACTTGTCACACTACACATTTAGTGAACGTGGGGTCTCATTCTATTCATTTATGTCTTTAATTTTTTTCAGCAATGTTTCGTAGTTCTCAGTGTTCAAATCATTTGCTTTTTTGGTTATGTTTACTCCTAAATAATTTCCCTTTTTGTTGCTCTTGTGAGTTTTATAAAATTTCCTGGATTGTCCCTTGTTTATACAGAAATGAAACTGATTTTTAGACATTGATTTTGTATCCGGCAACTTTGCTGAGTCTAGTTAGTAGTTCCGTGTGTGTGTGCGTGTGTGTGCGTGTGTGTGTGCGTGCACGCACACATGCACAAAAGTCTATCTTTAGGAGTTTCTACATATGAGATCACATCATCTCTAGTCACAGATAATTTCACTTATTTCTCCCCAATTTGGATGTCTTCTAATTTTTTCTAGTATAATTTCGCCTTTTAAAATTGCTGATTTCAACTGTCATAAAAGAATTGAGCAAATATTTTTTCAACTTTTTGCCTAAATTTGGATGAGGCTCAGAATTTCTACATAAGATATACATACATGTTTAAAAGGCTGATGTTGTCTGATGGTGTGCTGAAGATTAATAGTCATTGAAATAACAATAGTATAGAAGATGATTGTTATTTCAATTATTATTGATAATAATAATTGAAAGTTTCAAGATAGGGCAGCAAGGATTTGTGTCTGAGAGGCTAATGCTTGGATGCAGTGCAAGGCGTTCTCTAGTGGTTCTTTCTCTGTACATTCTCATGGTCCCAAACCCTATAAAATCATAAACCCAGGAACTATGTTCCCATGTTCCCAATAATTCTTTTGTACAAGTTTCCTGTGGAAGGGTTTGTTACACACTAGATTAGGATTACCTCCACTGGATATAAAGGAAACTTCACTTTGGGTTGGATGTCAAAAAAAGTTAGAAAAGACTCATTCAGCAAATTTCTTGGTGTAATATCAGTTCTCACACTGCTATAAAGAAATACCTGTGACTGGGTAATTATTTTTTTAAAACAAGTTTATTTGTCTCATGATTCTGCAGGCTGTTCCGATACCATAGTGCCTTCTGGGGAGGACTCAGGAGACTATCAATCATGGAAGAAGGCAAAGGGGAAGCAGGTACTACTGTCTTATATGGCCAGAGCAGGAGGAAGAATGGGGAGGAGAGGCTACACACTTTTAAACAACAAGATCACAGGAGAACTTACTCAATATTACAAGAACAGCACCCAGGGGGATGAGATAAAATCATTAGAAAATGCCTCCATGATTTAATCACTCCCAATAGGTTTTGCCTCCAATAATAAGGATTACAACTGAACATGAAATTTGGGTGGAGACACAGATCCAAACCATATATTTTCACCCTGGATCCTTCCAAATCTTATGTCCTTTTCACATTGCAAAACACAATCATGACTTCCTAACAGTCCCCCAAAGTCCTAACTCATTTCAGCATTAACTCAAAATCTACAATCCAAAGTCTCATCTGAGATAAGTCACTTCTGCCTATGAACCTGTAACATAAAAAATGAGTTAGTTACTTTCAAGATACAAAGGGGGTGTAGACATTGGGTAAATATTCTTGTTTCAAAACAGAAAAATCTACCAAAAGAAAGGGGCTACAGACCCTATGCACATCTGAAACCCAACAGGACAGTCATTAAATCTTAAAACTCCAAAATTATCTCCCTTGACTCCATGTCTCACATCCAGGACACAGGGATGCAACCAGTGGACTCCCAAGGCAGCTCTGCCATCAAGGCTTTGCAGGGTATAGTGTTCATGGCTGCTTTCACAGCTGGCTTTGAGTGCCTGAGAGTCTTCCAGGTGCACTATCCATCTACCATTCTACAATCTGGAGGATTGTGGCCCTCTTTTTAAATCTCCAGTAGGCAGTGCCCCAGTAGAGACTCTGTATGGGGGCTTCAACCCCACAATTCCTCCCTGTATTGCCCTAGTAGAGGTTTTCCATGAGGGCTCTTTCTCTGCAGTAGACTTCTGCCAGACATTCAGGCTTTTCCATATATCCTCTAAAATCTAGGTGGAGTCTTCCAAGCCTCAACTCTTGCATTCTGTGTACCAGCAATGTTTATGCTGATGAGGTTTATGGCTTTTAATTGGTGAAGCTGAGGCCCAAGCTGTATCTGGGTCCTTTTTAGCCACAGCTAGATCTAGAGTAGCTGGGATGCTGACAGCAGTGTCCTGCACCTGCACAGTGTAGCACAGTCTTCAGCCCTGCCCAGGAAACCATATATTTCTCCTAGGCCTTCAGGCTTGTGAGAAGGGGGGCTGCTGTGCAGGTCTCTGAAATGCCTTGAAGGTATTTTTCCAATTGTCTTGGCTATCAGTATTTGGCTTCTCTTTACTTATGCAAATTCCACAGCCACTTGAATTTCTCCCAGAAAATAAATTTTTCTTTTCTACCACATGGCGTGAGATATAAGTTTTCCAAATTTTTATGCTCTGCTTCCTTTTAAATATAAGTTCCAGTTTTACATTATTTCTGTGCTCGTAAATATGAGCATAGGCTTCTAGAATCAGCAGGCTATGTCTTGAATACTTTACTACTTGGAAATTTATTCCAACAGACACCCTAAATGACTATTCTCAAGTTCAAAGTTCCACAGATCCCTAGGGAAAGGGCAAAATGCTGCCAGATTCTCTGCTAACACATAACAAAAGTGACCATTGCTTCAGTTTTCAATAAGTTTCTCATTTCCATCTGAGGTCTCCTCAGCCTTGCCTTCACTATCCATATCACTATCAGCATTTTGGTCACAACAATTTATCAAGTCTCTAGAAAGTTCAAAATTTTCCCTCATTTTTCTCTTTTCTTCTGAGCCCACTATAGTCTTTCAACCTCTGCCCATTACCCAGTTGCAAATTTGCTTCTTTATTTGCAGGTATTTTTATATGAATGTCCAGTCCTGGTACCAATTTTCTGTATTAGTCTGTTCTACTATAAAAAAAAAAAAAACCTTACACTAGGTAATTTATAGAGAAAAGAGATTTAGTTGGCTTATAGTTCCACAGGTTGCACAGAGAGTATGGTGATATGGTGTGGCTGTGTCCCCTCTCAAATCTCATCTTGAATTGTCACTCCTATAATCCCCACATATCTTGTGAGGGACCCAGTGGGTGGTTATTGAATTATGGGGGTGAGTCTTTCCTGTGTTGTTTTTGTTATAGTGAACAGGTCTGAAAAGATCTGATGGTTTTAAAAATGAGTTTCTCTGCACAGGTTCTCTCTTTGCCTGCTGCCATCCATGTAAGATGAGACTTGCTCTTCCTTGCCTTCTGACAAGATTGTGAGGCCTCCCCAGGCACGTGGAACTCTAAGTCCAATAAGCCTCTTTCTTTTGTAAACTGCCCAGTCTTGGCTATGCCTTTATCAGCAGCATGAAAATGGACTAATACATATGGCTAGGGAGGCCTCGGGGAGCTTTTACTCATGGGAGAAGGCAAAGCCAAAGCAAGCATCTTATATGGCCAGAACAGGAGTAGAGAGAATGGGGAAGTGCTACATACTTTGAAAATACCAGAACTCATGAGAACTCTATCATTAGAACAGCACTAAGGAGTTGGTGCTAAACAATTAGAAACAGCCCCCATTATCCAATCACCTCCCATCAGGTCCCACCTCCAATATTAGGGGTTACGATCTGACATGAGATTTGGGTGGGGACACAGATCCAAACCCTATCGGTTGGCAACCTGTGACTAACAGAAAGAGCAAGATTCTAGAAAGGGCTGTGAGAAGAGTGGTCTCCAGATCTGCAGTTACCGTAAGGATATTTGAGAAGTCCCTATCCTATGTAGACCCTGCCAGAAGGTTCTTAGAGAGAACAATTGGACAGCAGCATTTTTAAACTGCTGGTCACACCACTGTACTACAGCCTGGCGCCTGGTGACGGAGTGAGACTCTGTCTCAAAAAAAAAAAAAAGCCTCCTGCTAATCCAATGAGAGTAAGTTCTAAGCATTCTGACTTGGATGATTCAAATAAATATGAGCAATGTGTAAGTAATACAGTTACAAGTGAAGACCAGTATGTACCATTTGTAGTTTACAAAGAAAAGTCGCTCTTAAGAAGAAAGTATAGACGTTTTTTACAAAAACTTCAAAATGTTCTCAAACTACAAATCTGGACTAAAGGCAATGTGAATAACATGAGAGTTTGTTCATGAAAAATATCAAAAGCACAGACAATTGTAAGAAACATGTTAATGATAATATAGAAAGTAAACTGTAATAGCAGCAAACTTAGACTAATGTGGCAAGGGACAGCAGGATGTAATAATGTGGGTTGTTACTGCCACAGGAGACTAATGAGGGCACTTGTGACAACGTAGAAGACAGGATTGTTCACATAATGAGTCCACCGAGAAATCAATTAAATACATAAAACACAATTATCAAATAAAAAAAAATAGTGACTTGAAAATTTGATACAGCTGGAAGTTGGATATATTTGTTAAATATATAGCAGATAAATTCCCCTGTACAAATAAAAAGTAGAAAAACAGAATAAATACAATGAAGGAAAGGCCAGGGCCATATTAATATGATCCAAAACCTATATAATACAAATTTCGTATAAGTATAATAGAAAGTACAAAGCAAATAGAATAAAATAATTATCGAAATAAAATAAAAATAAATTAATGATTTGTTTTTTTGAGACACTCTCACCCAGGCTGGAGTGCAATGGCACGATCTCAGCTCCCTGCAACTTCCACATCCTGGGTTCAAGCTATTCTCCTGCCTCAGCCTCCCAAGGAGCTGGGATTACAGGTGCCTGCCACCACACCTGGCTAAGTTTTTTGTATTTTTAGTAGAGATGGGGTTTCTACTAAAAATTCGGGTCTATTCTTTGTGACCTGTCTATTCTTTGTGACAAAAAGAACGTTAGGGAAATGTTCTAAAAATTTCAAACATATTAAAATCATATTGACCATGTGATGTTTTATAATAGTTCAATACTACTTATTTGATAGGTTACTAGCTCAGAGTTTACTAGCTCAGAGAATAATAGCAGGCATGATAGTATATATACTATTTTATACCATGCTACAATATAATCATTTCAAGAGCTGTCTATTCTTTGTGACCATGCTGAGCAGGCTGGTCTCGAACTCCTGATTGCATGATTCTCCTGCCTTGGCCTCCCAAAGTTACAGGCATGAGCCACCTCACCTGGCCCAAATTAATGACTTTTTAAAATCCTCACAAGTTTACAAAATTAATGTAGACCAATTATAAGTTAATTAATAAAGGCAACATTCCCTCCAGTACCCCCCACCCCACAAACCCAAACACAAAACTGTAGAGTTTGCACTTTTTTTTTAATTTTAAGGATAAAGAAAAGGTCTTTATGGCAAAAATATGACTGTAATGACTTTCTCATATGTCATATTGAGAAAGGAACTATTGTGTATAGGGTTGAAAAGTATACATGTTTTATATTAAATATATACAAATTGATATACAAAATATATACTAAATGGTGTATTATATATATAAATAATTTCATTTAATTTTAGTGTCTCTTCTATTAAATTTCAGTAAAGTTGTATTTAGTATTTCCTATGTCTCAATCAATCAATCAATCTATCTATCCATCCATCCATCCATCTACCTATCTATCTATCTGTCACAGATCTCCCCAACTGAGGAATAATCAGATATATGATGAATATTATTTTTATGAGCAAGTAGAAATTTTCTACTTATTTTCTACTTATACTTGTTAGTATTATTTTTCCAATAAGGTATACATTTATCATTTCTATTAATACAAGGCATTATGTTTTTGTGGAGCATATCTTATTGGACAAAACCAAAGATTTACTCACAGAAAAGAAAATATTTGTAAGAGGTTTTAGTAATCCCGAAGGAAGGTGCCAAGCATAAAAATTGAAGAAGCTTTTTTTTTTAAGTAAAAAATAATCACAACAAAAATGAAAATAAAAATATAATACAGAAATAGCACAATACATGAATTGAAACATAAAAAAATATCAATAACTAAAATAAATTCTGGAACTATTTTTAAGACCATTTCTAAAAACAAGTCCTAGTCTAAAATTTCTAAAAATATTAAAATTTCTCAAGCAGATTATAAAACAATACTCTACTGGAAAAACAAATGTATGAAAATTTAAAAGTTATTAATGGCCTACTTTCTCTTTAATATTCAATAATTCAGTGATCTTTCTAATTAAAGGATAGAGTTTTTAATATCTCAAGGTATAAGTGAAACTTATAATCATGTTTTAACACCAAATCATAAGAGAAAGAATTTCTTTTTTAAGTCTGCGTAACTATTTCCAAAATTTTTAGAGACAGAGAAATGAGACAGAAAGACAAACATGTTAGGGAAGTGTTCTAAATATTTCCAACATATTAAAATCATATTGACCATATGATCTTTTATAATAGTTCAATACTACTTATTTGATAGGTTACTAGCTCAGAGTTTACTAGATCAGAGAATAATAGCAGGCATGATAGTATATATACTATTTTATACTATACTAAAATACAATCATTTCAAGAGCTGTCTATTCTTTGTGATCATCATATTTGCCCCTCTATAAAGCCATCTACTTGTTGACATTAGTGATGGTTTATATAACATGTTTACAGAAATATCATTTTGCTGAATTCTCAAGTGAGTGTATATAGAGAAAAGTTTGTGATAAGTGAGTAAATTTTTTTCTACATTATTAAAACTGTAAAGTTAGAATTATTCAAAAGATAAAAGTCTAAAATGGGGATGGTCTAAAGTAATTAGGTGAATTATATCAGCTAATAATGATCTGACTTTGGATATAGCAGTGATTCATTTATTTCTACTTCTGTGGAGTATTCCTCTGTGTGATTACATCACAAATTATTTATTCTTTGGACTGTCCATGGAGATATTAGTATTCTCAAACTGGAACTTCTATAAATAATGCTTCACACAGATATAGAGATAATGTGCTTGTCTTGTTTTGCACAAGAAATTGATGGCTTTTAAGGTATATAGTAAAAATATTCAAATTAGTAAATAATGCTAAAAAGGTTTTCAAAATACTTATATCAATTTAAACTCCTGCTACCTTTGTATGAAAGTTATTATTGCTTATTAACTCTTACTGTTTCCCAGCTTTTGAATTGGATTTTCTTGTGTGCATGAAGTTCCATCTCTTTGTAGTTACTTTGTATTTTCCTCATGAACAATAAGATTGAACACCGTAAAAATATATTTGGTAGCCACTTGAATATCCTCATTAATGAAGTACTTCACATCATTTCTCTAATTTTCCATTTGTAGTTGTGTTCTCTTGTATTGATTATAAGATTTATTCATAGAATCTGGAGTATATTCAGAATATATGTTCTTATATTAATAGTTGTTTATATTGGAAATTGTCCAAATTTTAGAAGGCATCTTCACACATTAATGATCTTTTTAAAAAGCTTTGTAAAGATGTAATTTAGATACCATATAATTTACACTTTTAAAATATGCAGTATAATTTTTTTAGTATGTTCATTAGCTTTTGCAAGCATTACTACAATCTAATGTTAGAACATTTACATGGCCCTGAAATGAAACCTCTTAAGCATTAACAGTCTCTTCTCAGCTACTCACTATAATAGCCCTTGGTAATCACAGATCTACTTTGTTTCTACAGATTGACTTTTCTGAATATTTTATATAAATGGACTCATAAAATATAAAATTCTTTTGTTTGAATTATTTTCCTTAGTGTAGCATTTTCAGGGTTTATCCACATTGTAGCATGTATCAATATTTCAATCCTTTTTACTACCAAATAATATTATACTATATGTATATACCACAGTTTATAATAAGTCTATTGTATGGACATACCACAGTTTATCCATTCATCAGTTGATGAAATATGGGGGAGTTTCTACTTTTGGAATACTAAAGTGCTGAGATTACAGGTGTGAGCCACTGCTCCTGGCCAGTTTGAGTTAATTTTTTATAGGATGTAACTTAGGGGTTCAAATCCATCATTTTGCATGTAGATATCCAGTTGTTCTAGAATAATTTGCTAAAAATAGTACTTTTTCCTCATTAAAACATATTGTCTGTTGTCAAAAATCAGTTGATCACAAACATAAAGATTTATTTTTGAAACCATTCATTCAGTTAATCTACATGTTTGTCTTTAGGCCATTATAACATCAGCCTTGATTATTGAAGATATTTTGAAATTGAAAATGTGAGTCTTCCACCTCTGGTTTTCTGTTTCAGGATTGTTTTGACTATTCTAGGTCCCTTGCATTGCTATATGAATTTTAGAATCAGTCAATTTCTGCAGGACGTTATGTGATATTTTGATAGAGACTGCATTTAAATTGTTGATAATTTTAGCAGTATTGCCATCCGACAATTTAAGTCGTTTGAAACTTAAACATAGAAAATATTTTCCATTATTTAGGTCTTTCATTTCTTTCAATAATATTTTATAATTTTCTCTGCACAAGTTTTGCATTGTTAATTGATACTGTCTTTTGATGGTTAGAATTGTTTTCTTAATTTTATTTGTATAGTGTTCATTGCTAGAGTATAAAAATATGATTGCTTTTTGTATATCCATCATATATATTGCAAGCTTTTTGTCTTTCTTTAAAATCTACCATTTTAGACAGCCATATCTGATCATTATATCCAGAAGCTATTCCTAATTAATTGCATGTACCATTAGTAGAATTGAGTCTAGTGTTTGTGTATAATAAGTTAACTGCTCATAATTTATCTCTTATATAATAGAATAGGCATATCTTCATATGGAAAGTAATCTTGAAAAGGGAAAAGTAAATAGAAAATGAAGAAGAAAAGTATGAATTAGTTGACACCCTGAGGAGAGGTATTACACATTTGCATAGTAAATACTATCTTCCCTTGTTTTATTCTTAACACTAATTACTTTATTTAATACAATTGATTCTGTGGGGTAGATGGGATATGAATTAAAATGAATTAATTTTTATTTCCTCTAAATCATTAATAAAATATTTCAACAAGAATCACAAAATACATAACTCATGTTTTAGCCACTGCTCTACACTTCAGAAGTAACTTTCCACTAATTTAGTTTTGGAAAAATCAGGACATTTGCTCCTCCTCATTGTTCAATAGAAGTGGCTTCTCTTTGACTATCTTCCAGCTCTGCTGAAGGCTGCTCATTACATCAATATTGACAACATATTCAACCCTGGAATAAAATCCTAATATACAATTCTCTCTTTTCAGAATAGAGCAGGAGATAACCAAATACACAAATCTCCATGGTTACAGTATTGTCTAGTCTCACAAAACTGCTGCAAAAGAATATTTGAGCGTATAATAATAAAGGTTCAAGTGATTATGTAAGTTGTATTTTAAAAGTTTTAATAGCTGTATTTTTATTTTTCTTTTATTTATATATTTTTTATTTGTGGGTAAATAGCAGTTTTACATATTTATGCAGCACATGAGGTATTTTGATACAGGCATGCAATACATAATAATCAGATCAGGTGTATTCATCCAGTCAAGATTTATCCTTTCCTTGTGTTACAAACAATTCAATTATACTTTTTAAGTTATTTTTAAATGTACAATAAATTATTGATTACTGTAATCACCCTATTGTGTTATCAAATACTAGATCTTATTCATTCTATTAAACTATATTTTTGTGCCCATTAGCAAACCCCACTCCACCCACCCATTACAGTCCCCAGCCTCTGGTAATCATTATTCTACCTTTTATCTCCATGTGTTCAATTGTTTTAATTTATTTTAGCTCCCACAAATAAGTGAGAACATGTGAAGTTTGTCTTTCTGTGCTTGGCTTATTTCATTTAACATAATGACCTCCATTTCTATCTACTTTGTTGCAAGTGACAGAACTCATTCTTTTTTATGGTTGAATAGTACTCCATTGTGTATATATACCACATTTTCTTTATCCATTCATCTGTGGGTGGAAATCTAGGTTGCTTCCAAATCTTGGCTATTGTGAACACACTGTAACAAATATGGGAATACAGTTCTCTCTTTGACATACTGATTTTCTTTCTTTTGAATAGATACCAAACAGTTGAATTATTGGATCATATGGTAGTTCTATTTTCAATTTTCTGAGGGACCTCTAAACGGTTCTCTTTAGTGGTTGTACTAATTTACATTTCTCCCAACAGTGTACAAGTTTTCCTTTTCCTCTACATCCTTGCCAGCATTTGTTATTGCTTGTTTTTGTGTGAAAACTGTTTTAACTCGTGTAAGATCTCATTGTAGTTTTGATTTGCAGTTCTCTGATTATCAATGATGCTGAGCACCTTTATATATACCTGGTTTTGTTTTTGTTTTTTTTCTATTGAGTTGCCGGAGCTGCCTACATACTCTTGTCATTAATCCTTTGGCCCATGAATAGTTTGCAAATATTTTCTCCCATTCTGAGAATTGCCTATTCATTTTGATAGGTGTTTCTTTTGCTGTGGAGAAGCTTTTTAATGTGATGCAATTCCATATGTCCATTTTTGCTTCAGTTGTTTATGCTTGTCAGGTGTTACTGAAGAAATATTTGCCCAATCCAATGTCCTGTAGAGATTTCTCAGAGTTTTCTTGTAGATGTTTCATAGTTTGAGTTCTTAGATTTAAGACTTTAATCTGTTTATGAATTTGGTATATGAGAAAATATGGGAGTCTAGTTTCATTCTTCTGCTTCTGGATGTACAGTTGTCCAACATCATTTATTGAAGAGACTGTCCATCCATGTATGTTCTCGACAGCTTTGTCAAAAATGAGTTCAGTGTAGAGGTATGGATTGATTTCATAATTGTCCATTCTGATTCATTGTCTATGCGTTTCATGCCAGTACCATGCTGTTTGGATTAATACAGTCCTGCAGCATCATGTGAATCCAAGTAATGTGATTTTTCCTGCTTGGCCTTTTGGTTCAGTATACTTTTGTCTATTCTGGGTCTTTTCTGATTCCTTATAAATTTTGTAATTATGTTTTCTAGTTCTGAGAAGAACGTCATTCGTATTTTTATGTTTTTTTGTTTCCTCTAATATTTAGCATCAGGATTTCATAGTATTCATTGTAGAGACCTTTCACTTCTTTGATTAAGTTTACTTCTGTCATTTAATTAACAGTTCAGAAGTTTTTTGGTAAAGTCTTTCGGTTTTACCGTACTTAAGTTTGTATGCAAAGAAGGATAATTTACCTTCTTTCTTTTTCAATTTGGATGACCTTTAATTCCTTCTCTCCTCTGATTACTCTATGTAGGACTTCCAATAATATGTTGGATAACAGTGGTGACAATGGGTCTTTTTTTGGTTGTTCCAGATCTTAGAGGCAAGGCTTTCAGTTTTCCACCATTCAGTGTGACACTAGCTGTGTATCTGTCATGTATTTCTCTTACTGTGTTGAAGTATGTTCCTTCTATACAAGTTTATCCATGGCTTTTATCATTAAGGGATGTTGAATTTTTTCAAATGCTTTTTCAGCATCAATTAAAATAATAATGGGTTTGTCCTACATTCTGTTGATATTATGTATCATATTCATCTTCACAGATTAGTATATGTTGAACCATCCTTGCATCCCTGAGATAAATCCCACCTGGTCATAGTAAATGATTTTTAAATATATTTTTAAATCTGGTTTGCTAGCATTTTGTTGACAATTTTTGTTTAACGTTCATCAGAAATATTGGCCATTTAGGGTTTGTGTGTGTGTGTGTGTGTGTGTGTGTGTGTGTGTGTGTGTGTGTGTGTTAGTTTGTTTCTTGATTTCTCTTAGCCTGGCTCTGTTATCAGATTAACACTGGCATCATAGAATAAGTTTGGAAGTGTTCCCTCCTTCTCTACTTTTTGGAATAATTTTAATAGGATTGGCATTAGTTCTTCTTTAAATACTTGGCAATATTTAGCAGTAAAGCATTGAGTCCTAGGCTTTTCTTTCTGGGAGACTTTCTATTATGGCTTTAATCATGCTATATGTTATTTTTCTGTGAAGGTTCTGAATTTCTTAATGGTTTAATCTTGATAAGTTGTATGTGTCTCTGAGTTTATTGATTTTTTTCTGTTTTCCAATTATCTGGCACATATTTGGTTATAGTAGCCTGTAATAATGAGTTGAATTTCTGCCGTATTAATTGTAGTGTCTCCTTTTTCATCTCTGATTTTATTTATGTGGGGTTTCTCTCTATTTTTCTTAATCCAGGTAATAGTTTATTGATTTTGTTTATTTCTTAAAAAAAAACTTTTTTTTATTGATATGTGTATTTGTTTTCTTCCTTTCAGTTTCATTTATTTCTGTGCTGATCATTATTATTTATTTTCTTGAACTAATTTTTGGTCTGGCTTGCTCTTGTTTTTTTTTTAATTCTTTAAGAGTCATTGTTAGATTTTTTTTATTTGATGTTTTTCTACTTCAAAGACTTTTGTGGTCTTGGTAAGATCCAGAAGATTCCCTGGATTATCAGGCAGAGAGTCTTGTTCTCTTTCCTTAATTTCTCCTAAACAAATGGAGTTTCAATCTTTTTCTGTCTTTGTCTCTGTCTCTCTCTTTCTCTCTCTCTCTGTTGAGCTGCCTGGAGTTCGGGAAGTGGTGATACAAGTGCCCCTGAGGCCACCACCACATGGACTGTGCTGGGTGCGAGCCTAAACCAGCATAAGACTGGGTCTCACCAAAGGCCCACAGTGATCACTCTGGGTCTCATTGAAGGCCACTTCCTGGCTACCGTCTATGGTCACTGAAGGACCTAGGGCTCTACAATCAATGGATGGCAAATCTAGCCAGGCTTTGGTTCTTTCCTCCCAGGCAATGAGTTTTTCTCCATCCTGAGTGAGTCCAAAGATACCATCCAGGAACCATAACCTGGAGTTTGGAAGCTTAGGAATCAACCTCCTGCTCTATTGTACTATGGCTGAGCTGACACCCAAGCCACCAGACTAAGTCCTTCCTGATCTTTTCTCTCCTTTCCTCAAGTACAGAAGTTTATTCCTGTAGCCACCACCACACCAGTCCTCTTTCTTTGCATTTACATTGTATCCATGGTGTGATTCAAACATCACAGACATTCTAGTTTATTGCTATCTGTATTAGTGTACAAATGAGAATTTTCTGAATAAAAAAGTTAAACCAAAACAGTAGGTGCATCTTAATCATTGAAAATCAGAATTACTGGTCTGAGAAAAAATAGTATCACCTACCAGATATATTCATGATAAGACAAAGAAAAGTACTTGCTGTGTGCAAGTACTGCCTGGCAAGCTCCAATGTTTACTAAGGCCTAAAGTCTCTTAATTCAGCCTATGGTGAATGCCAACAGTCCTGATTCTTTCCCATCAGGGCAATTGACTTCTGTCTGGCCAAGGGCAGGTCCAGCAATGCTATCCAAGAACCAAGGCCAGGAATCAAGGACCCTAGGATTCCCCTGGTGCTTTACCCTACTACAGCCAACATACTGTCCCAGTTAATTTTGGTTCTAATGAAGGTGATTGTTTTGTGTGCAGAGTTTCTCAATGAGTTATTTCTATAAAGGGGATGATTGCTGTAGGCTTGTTTTGAGCCATCTTGCCCTGTCTGCTTCCTAGCTGTATTTTTAAAAATATAGTATACCAAAATTTCCACACACTCCAAGAAAAAAATACCTAAGAAGTTAACTCTTTCACAGAAATCTCTATTCATAATTTGGCCCTTTTAAACTAAATTGTGCATCCTTTTTAAGAGATTGTCTTCTTTCAAACTTCACTATTAGTAATCACAACATTAACCTCTAGGTAAAAAATGACTGCTTCTCAGTATCTATCCCCCTATTTTGACTCTCTGTTATTCAGTATAGGTTACAGGCTCAAGAAGCTCAAATGAATGTCTTTGGTACTCCAGTTTCTACATAATAGGCCAGGGTAAGATTATTCCTTATCCCTTCAATATCTATTCATGTTTGATACCCACAGGAAGAAAGGTTAAAGGTGAGGCCTATGACATTCTCTCCCCAGCCAAGGAAATTTGGAAAACGAATCACTTTAATGAGGCATACTGACACACATGGTAACAGTATTTACAAAAATGGGTGACCATATCTATAAAATGTTTCTTTCAACTCAGAATTTCAGATCCAGCCAAATTAAGCTTCATAAGTGAAGAAAAAATAAAATTTTTTGCAGACAAGCAAGTACTCAGAGATTACATCACCACCAGGCCTGCTTTACAAGAGCTTCTGAAAGAAGCACTACACATAGAAAGGAACAACCAGTATCATCCATTCCAAAAACATACCAAAAGGTAAAGAGAATCACCATAATGAAGAATCTACATCAACTAATGGGCAAAACAGCCAGCTAGCATTAAATGGCAGTATCAAACTCACATATACCAACATTAATCCTAAAATTAAATGGACTAAATGCCCCAATCAAAAGACACAGACAAGCAAATTGGATAAAAAGCTAAAACCCATCGGTATGCTGTATCTAGACCATCTCACATGCAAGGATACACAAAGACTCAAAACAGAGAAATGGAGGAAGACTTACCAACCAAATGGAGAGGGGGAAAAAAAAAGAAGCTGCAATTTTTGTCTCTGATAAAACAGACTTTAAAACAACAAAGACCATAAGAAACAAAGAAGGACATTACATGGTGGTGAAAGGATCAATGCCACAAGAAGAGCTAACGATCCTAAATATATACGCACCCATTACAGGAGCACCCAGATACATAGGGCAAGTTCTTAATGACTTACAAAGAGACTTAGACTCCCACACAATACTAGTGGGAGACTTTACACTGTCAATATTAGACAGATCAACGAGACAGAAAATTAACAAGGATATCCAGGACTTGAACTCAGACCTGGAACAAGTAAACTTAACAAATATTTACAGAACTCTCCACCTCAAATCCACAAAACATACATTTTTCCTAGTATCACATTACACCTATTTCAAAAGTGACCACATAATTGGAAGTAAATCATTCCTCAGCAATTGTATAAAATCTCACAGGTTTAAATAAAATATTGGTTGGCTGCTTGTTTGTTATTTTCATCCCTTATTCCTTCCTGTCTCCATTGTTAAGCACAATTATTGGCATAAAAGATTTTTAATACCCATTTTTAGACTGCATTCTACCCTGGGCAATAGAACAAGAATCCCGTTCTCTCTCCCTCTCTCTCTTCCTCTTTCTCTCGCATTCTTTTTTTCTTTAGCTCTTTCTTTCTTTTCTCTCTTTTCTCTCTTTTTCTTTCTTTCAAAAACAAACAAACAAAACAAATATTAGACAAATCTCTTGGAACGAGAAAAAATATGCAGTTTAATATTGTAGTCATGCTTATTGTTCCAGACTGGTTGGGTGTTGGGATGAGAGGAAGGAAGATACTTTCTATGTACTCATCCCTTCTTTCCATGAATATTATAGTCACTGGAGGACCATTTGATTTAACAGATCAAAAGGCAGTTTTTCCAACCCTGGGCAGAAATATTATTCCAAAAAGGATGTCAACTGTGGCTTCTCAACTGGGCATTGTAACTGATCATCACATGATTGAGTCATTGTGTTGTGTGAATGATCACTACCATTTCTATGTTCTTTGTTGTCCAAGTCAAAAATACACGTATGACAGAAGGAATTTGTCCAGAGTACTCAGAGAAAAGAATTTCTACTCAGTTACACAGAGTAAATGAAAGTAATTTACTGAAAGTCTTTGCCTGGTATTATTTTGGTATGTAGTCCAAGACATGATTAGAAGAACCTATACATGACAGATATGTCATTAATTGCTGTGTCATGTCTTCAACGGAATTGTGATTGATGCTGCAAGCTTGCAGGATCTGACTTCCCTTAGAGCATTCGATATCTTTTTGTATGTATTGCAACATTTTGCTTTAAAATGTAGACAGCAATGTTTCCATTACTGACTTAAATCTTACAAATTTTTTTCTTTGCAGCCTATGAGATGCTTCTGAAATTAAACCCCTAAAGGCTTACGCACAATACAGACACATGGAAGAAAAAAAGTATTTTTTTTAAATCAGAGTTGCATCTACATTAAGACTCTTACTATTGAGACTTTAAAATAGCTATAGCTAAAGCTATTGAAGTATCTGTACTATAAAATCCTATTAAGATACTGAGAAAAAGAGATAAGCCCAAACACATTCATTCATTCATTCATTATTAACAAGTAGTTTTGTTTGTAAAAGAGATCACATTTTTAGAAGTTCAGAAAATAATTGTTCTGAAATTCACATTTTAAAAAACTTGTGTTCTCTGTAGTTCTTTAAACTTTTTTCTCCTTAATATTCCTATCTGCCAAATTCATAAAAAAAAGTTACTTCAAATGAATTTAGAAGTATGCATACGAGAAAACAAATAAATTTCTAGAGGCCATTTTTCAATCATAAAATACTATTAGTAGTTAATGATCTTTGAATGGAAGCTCTTAAGGTACTTTTGGCAAAAGATGGTGGAAGATGCTTTGGACTAACTCTAAAACTGGGGTACAAATGATAGTTTTGCCCTTTACGAGATGTGTGATTTTAGGCAATTTTTTTTTTTTTGAGATGGCGTCTCGCTCTGTCAGGCTGGAGTGCAGTGGCGTGATCTCAGCTCACTGCAACCTTGACCTCCCCAAGTTCAAGCGATTCTCCTACCTGAACCTCCTGAGTAGCTGGGGTTACAGGCATGCACCACCACACCCAGCTAATTTTTGTATTTTTTAGTAGAGGCAGGGTTTTGCCATGCTGGGTAGGCTGGTCTCACACTCCTGATCTCAGGTGATCCACCGGCCTCGGCCTCTCAGAGTGCTGGGATTACATGCATGAGCCACCATGCCTGGCCAGGCAATTCCTATATTTTCTTATCTGTCATGAAGGAATAATACAACTGGGTCTGAACCAGATATTTAAACAGGGTATTTAGGCTGGACTCAGAGCCTGAGACTTAGATGCTATACATGCTCAAGGTACATCACTTCTCTCCCAACATTCCTGTTCCATTTAGAGCTTCAGAGCTTCCAAGAGGAACTGAGCAGTATATTAGTAAGGGTAGAACATCTATGGTGACCAACAGACACAGGCATATAACAGCTGAACAATATATGAGCTTGTCAGGCCTGGGTATGTGTTCAGGGCAACAGTGCAGCTCTTCTTCACATGATCATTCAGGAACCCAGGCTCCTGTCACCTCCAAACTCCTCATTATTATTTAAAACTGGCCAGCAGAAAGAGAAATAGCATGAAGAATCCCACAGGGAGTTTGTTATAGACTGTGTCTTCATTACTTCTCAAGTTCCACGGGCGAGAATTTGGTCATAAGGTCAAATTCTAACTTCATGGGAGCCTAAGACATGTTGTCTACTTATATGCTTGAAGAAGAAGAAAAATTAAATGGAATTAATGGATGACAGTGGTCTCTGCACCAAGCAATATCCCTTTTCCTACATATCTACATATACCTCCATTTATAAATTTACATAAGGGTAGACTAGTCTTTTGAGCTAAAAGAGACCTTAGATCTGAACCTGTCAGTCTCAATCCCCAAATAAAGCTTAAAGGTTATTAAAAACACATCTGATGAACCAGGGAGGCTCAGATCCAGATGCTAGTTTAGAAAAGACAGTGGACTCCCCCAGAGAAACCTCTGTGAGGAGCTCAGATCCAGAAGCCAGAAGTTCTTGCTGCGGGACTCATTACAGGCCATCACAGGAGCAGCTCTTTCCATTTCACGTACGCAGCTCTTTTACTCAGCACATGGCCTTGGCACCAATTGGCTATGTTTGGGACATTTTGGTGTTAGGCATCAATTGCTTAGATTTAGTCATCCCGAAGACTTCTTGGTGTAAAGTGAATGGGAAATGGGGCTCAGGGGTCTGTTTTGTAAATGGGATATTAATGTACATGAACATCATTTGAATCCACACACAAGTAAATGTTGGATATACATGTTACCCTCAGAAAACATTAAGTAACTGCAAAAATATAAAATGTTAACAGATTACTTGTAATGATGGCCTTCGTGGCATGTATTTCTAAAATATAATATAAGTAATGTTTTATAATTTGTAGGGCATGTGTATGTATAGACTATAAAGAAAACTGTGCAAAATTGGTCCCCAATTTATATGTGAGCCCATTTTTAAAGTTTGTTCTTGGAATGCAGAGCATGAGGGTAATAAACACTTGTACCTTGCTTAACACATGGGAAGTGTTCAAAAATAATAACTCTTTTTTATTGAGCAGCCATTATGCACAAATTACTTTAGATATGTTCTCTCTTGTAAGCCTCCAAACAACCTGATGAAGTATAAATACTCTTGTTTTAAAGATGAATAAATAAACTGAGATTTCAGTAAAATACACAAGTACCAGAGCTATGGAACAGCAAAGCCAGGCTTCAAATTCTGTCAATGAAAATCTAAAGTCTGCACTTATAGTATATGGGTTGGCGAATAAATATTGACAAGTATAGGCTAGCAATGGCTGTGCAAAGAAGGAGACTGAGTCTGACAGCTGTTGTAGGACTAGCTGGGCAAGTGATCATGTCTAGTAGTAGCCACAGGCCCAAGCAGACAATATAGAGTAGCAGGAAGGTAGTTAGACTGCGATCCAGGCAGAAAAACAGCAAGCTACTTAATCTTTCTGGGTTTTAGTGTCCTGATGCATAGAATGAAGGTAATAGGACTATCTACCTCTTAAAGATGTTGTAAAGGTTAAATGAATTCTAGGACAGTGCCTTGGATTCTGGGTAATGATTAGTATTTATTAAATAATCTTTAATCCCCCTTCAGGTTCTGTAACTTTTTTTGATGTAACACTATTAAGGATTTATAGTGAGTTTTGAGAGCTCTAAAAGGGAATGCTAGGCAGAAGCATCATCCAAGTTGCATCCTAGGAGACTTCTCTGTTTCAGGTGAAATGCAGACAAATTGGGTAGAGATGGAGGTTGATATGGTTTGTATCTGTGTCCCACCCAGATCTCATGTTTAACTGTGATCCCCAGTGTTGGAGGTGGAGCCTGGTAGAAGGTGATTGGATGACGGGAATGGACCCTTCCTGAATGGTTCAGCGCCATCCCTTTCGTGCTGTTCTTGTGATAGAGTTCTCCTGAGATCCGGTTATTTAAAGGTATGTGACACCTCCCATCTCTCTCTCCTCCTCCTTTCCCAGCCATGTGAAGTGCTAGCTTTCCCTTTGCCTTCCACCATTACAAGCTTCCTGAGGCCTTCTCTGAAGCCAAGCAAATGGCCATTATCCTACTTCCTGTATAGCCTGCAGAACCGTGAGCCAATTCAAACTCTTTTCTTTATAAATTACCCAGTGTCAAGCATTTCTTTATAGCAGTGCGAGAACAAAACAATACAGAGGTGATGGTGGAAACAGTGGTAGCCCAGTGCAGCTGGCCAGAGGCAGGAAGCAGTTTCTTTGAGTCATGATTTCTAGCAGGAGATTTGCATTTAGAAGTAGGGGCAAAGATAGCATCCAGCAAAGAGGGCAGAGTCATGATATAAGTAGCACCAAGGAGAGCTCCTTGGGCTCCTGTAATCCATGGAAGGCACGAAAGAAGCTCATTCTCTTCATTTTCGGGACACTCTTGTCATCTACGGTTAGATCCACCCTTGAAGTACAAAACCTTTTTTTTTTTTAAATGGAGCCTCCCTCTGTCTCCCAGGCTGGAGTGCAGAGGCGCAATCTCTGCTCATTGCAACCTCCTCTTCCTGAGTTCAACTGATTCTTCTGCCTCTCAGCCTCCTGAGTAGCTGGGATTATAGGTGCACTTCTCCAAGCCTGGCTAATTTTTGTATTTTCAGTAGAGATGGGGTTTCACCATCTTTTAATTGCTTAAGTGCCTGGGTCTGTTAAGAAAATTTCCAACGCAAGAAGAATATTGCCATTTTCACGAATGTAGGAGCACTGAAGACCCGTCTGAAATCAAGGTCACATCATCTCCGTGCATTTGAGCTTCAGTGGCGTTTGATCCCTCAATGGACTCTGTGAGAAGCAATTCCTGAGAATCTGTGTTTTCCTTGCTCCAGCATCTTCTTAAAACATGACCGAGGGCCCGGCAATATAAACATTGACAAACAAGACTGTTTTCTCTCTTCCTTACGTTATGCTTTTTGCAGCATGTGAATTGTCCTGAGCCCAAAGACACTAACTGGAGAGAGGATCAGAAGCTTACAGGAGAATTTTGTGCTAGGCAAAGGCAAATTTTGCACACAGTTTTTCCTGGGGAGAAAGGATTTACATGGTGGTTTCAGTCCCAGTTGATCTAGGTAAAACCTATTTGACCTATAATCCTGTTTAATGATTTTTTCCCATCATGTTTCCATCCTGAGTTGTTTATCAACAATGCAGGGCAGCAGTGACAAATGAGCCCACCTCTCCTCCCCGCCAGCCTCTAGAAAATAAACAGCTCCCTTTGTAGTGCTAGTTGGAAGTGGGGAGTCTTTTTCCTTGTACCTTAATTTTTCTGGCATTAAGGGAGGATTCATCTCCCACTTCCTGTTGTCTGTGAGGGAGAGGCAGTAAAAGAAGTAGCCTGACAACTCTGCAGTAGCCAATTCTGTGACAGCATTGCTTTGTAAGAGACAATCTTAGGTATGGAGTTCCTATTTCCAGGCCTATTTAAACTTTTACACAATGGTACAAGCCTAAATCAGGATTGTTATTTTAAAATGATAACATATTTTAGGATCCTGAATTAGCAATTTCTTTTGTTTGTTTGGGTAGGAGAGTTGTGTTTGGTTTTTTTAATTGTTTTGTTTGGTTCTTTTGAGATAATTGTTCTGAATTTGCAAATGCTTGTCAGTAACAGAAGGTTCTTTGCTTCATGGCCAGCAGTCCTTCCTTCATTCAGCTTTCTCTTTTCTTGACTTTCCTAATCCACAATCCTGATGTTCTTTATTTTTTACTTCTATTTTCTGTTGCCAGACTGCAGAGCAGTGGTGTGATCTTGGCTCACTGCAACCTCTGCCTCTCAGGTTCAAGCGGTTCTCCTGCCTCAGCTTCTCACTGATGTTCTTTTTATCATGCAGGAGATTCTATCTTGGATTTGTTTTTATTTGTTTTTAAGTACCTGCTCTTCTAAGCATTAGTTGCTCAAGGATCTTAAAATAATCCTTCTTTTCTTCTGTGTTCCTTTCTGGTAATCTTGTCCACTCACATATCACTAATTACTTTTTTCTTTTTTAATAATCAAATATCGGCTGGGCATGGCGGCTCAAGCCTGTAATCCCAGAACTTTGGGAGGCCAAGGTGGGTGGATCACAAGGTCAGTAGTTCAAGACCAGCCTAGCCAAGATGGTGAAACCGTGTCTGTCTTAAAAATACACAAATTAGCCAGGTATGATGGCAGGTGCCTGTAATCCCAGCTACTTGGGAGACTGAGGCAGGAGAATCGCTTGAACCTGGGAGGTGGAGGTTGCAGTGAGCAGAAATTGTGCCACTGTACTCCAGCCTGGCAAAAGAGCAGGACTCCACCTCAAATTAAAAGAAACAACAACGACAACAACAACATTTGTAGCTCCAGTCTAGACCGCTCTTCCAGGTTCAATATCCATATATCAAACTGTCTACTCTGTTTTCTCAAGTGGTTGTATCAAAAGTACCACACACTGAAGACATCCAAGAAAATTCAGAATCCTGTCCTCCTGCTGGACTGTTCCTCTTCCAGTGCTCTCATTTCAGTGAACCCATGATCAGTGGACATAAAAACCAGACGTCATCTCAGTTTCCCTCATTCATTCTTCTTCTCCAATTCATCCTGTTTTTTTTTTTGTTTTTTGTTTGTTTGTTTGTTTGTTTTTTTAAGATGGAGTCTTGCTCTGTCCCCCAAGCTGGAGTACAGTGGCATGATCTCGGCTCACTGCAACCTCCATCTCCTGGGTTCAAGTGAGCCTCCCAAGTAGCTGGGACTACAGGGGTGTGCTGCCACATCCGGCTAATTTTTGTATTTTTAGCAGAGACAGGGTTTCACCATGTTGGCCAGGCTGGTCTCGAACTCCTGATCTCAGGTGATCTGCCTGCCTCAGCCTCCCTAAATGCTGGGATTACAGGCGTGAGCCACTGTGGCTGGCTTAATTCATCCTTGAGTTCTGTCAACTGGACCTAAGAAATATTTCTCAGATCCCCTACTTCTTTCCCTCTCCATGTTGATCCCTCGATAGTTCTGATGTACATTCTGCCAGCCTGTATTCCCCCTCTAACTTTTATATGATGCTAGTTATTTTGCACATTACAGTTAGAATGACCTTTTGGAAGCACATATCTTCTCAAGATTCCACTTTGCTCAAAACCATTCAGTGGCCTTTCACTGCTCTTGACATAATCAGTGAAAAGAACCCTGTGTAATCTGGCACCAACCCCTGCCTCTAGCCTTGTCTTATAGCACTCACCTCCAATCTTGCAATTCACACCCCACCCTGTCTCTTTTACACTCTCCATTTTTCTCACCTGCCTCAGGCTGTTTTTGAACATAGGATTCCTTCTTCCTGAAGCTCAACCTTTCTTAATTCTCTCCTACTTACTCTTAACGTTCCAGCTTAAATAACACTTTCTCATGGAAGTCTTTGTGATACTGTAGGCTAGATACTGTCATGAGTTCTTTGATTGCAGACACCATATCTATTTGGCTTTCTAGGGAGGATATTTCTAGGGAGGATAGAGTCGGGTGACTGGCACAAAATAGTTACTCAATAAATATCTGCTGAGAGGATGAAAGAGCTTTTCTCAGGATTACTTTTGTTTGTCTTTGTTCCTTTAATCTTGTCAAAAGAATGATCAAAAGAATGATTTTTGTCTTCAAAAGATTTATATCTTTTACTTATATTTTTCCTCTGGAGTCATCTTTTTATATTTTCTTTTGACTGTTTCTGTATCTTGATTTTTTTTCCCTTTCTCTCGGTACATGAATATGCATGTGCTTTGATTTCTTCATTCAGCATAATCCCTTACATTTTAGCTTTCTCACCAAGGTTTTTCCCTCAGTTATTATTTCACAGCTTTCTGAAACATCCTCCATTAGAAGTTCTGGCTAAGTCAGTCATCACAAAACACAATTGCACTCATCTTTCACCCCATGGTATACTTCTCAAATTCATTTAACTGCTTCTAACACATTTACTCCTACTGCAAGCTGTGTGGGATTGTCAGAGATAGACACTCAAGCAAGCACATTTCCGACTAGTCATTTTGTGCCCGACACCTTGAATGACTGGATGCTGCTTTTTTTGAAAGGCTGAAGGCATGTGGTGTTTGGTGACAGAATTTTCAGGCAGCAGATGGCATGGGTCATCACAAAATTTATCTTTGATTCTGTTTCATTGTTTGCTAATATTACCACAATATTTGGGAAATGGTTCACCATTATGCTCATTTTTCTGTTTCTTTATTTTAAAACCTGTAAAGTCCTCTGATGCACACACGGAGTAACAATTCCTTTCCTGCATTTTCTTTTCTTCATTTCTTTCTGCTTTTTTGAGACAGGGTCTTACTCCGTTAGCCCAGGCTGGAATGCAGTGGTGTGATTATAGCTCACTGCAGCCTCAACCACCTGGGCTCAAGCAATCTTCCTGCCTCAGCCACCCAGTAGCCGAGACTATAGGTATATCCCTCCACATCTGCACAATTTTTGTATTTTAATAGAGTTTCATCATGTTGTCAGGCTGGTCTTGAACTTCTGGACTCAAGTTATCCACCCACCTCAGCCTCCCAAAGTGCTGGAATTATAGGTGTGAGCCACTGTGCCTAGCCTTCCCTGCATTTTCATTGGTACAATTCCTACTCCATCTTATTTTTTTTCTGTCAAGACTTTGGAGAGCTTAGCTGCAAAGAAAATGCCTTGTAATAGATGAGTATCTATTCCTATCTAGCTATTTACCAATCGTCATCATCATCTAGTATCTCCTCTGCCATTCAGTTAGGATGACCTCATTCTTTGTTTCTTACTCTTCTTTTGACTGGAAGTGACCTTTCACTCAGTCCTAAGAGTGGGTACATGGTCTAAAGGAATCAATTAGTGGATTTTATGCCCTTCACTACAGATATTGGTTTAAGCAGGTTACAGAGCTCAATTTTGACAATAATGGTCAGGCCCAGAATGTTAATTTCTAAAAAACTGTTGAGGAATAGATTGTGTGTGTGTGTGTGTGTGTGTGTGTGTGTGTGTGTGTGTGTGTGTGTGTGTATTTGCATCTATGTGTTTTGAGAAGATTGCTGAGAGCAGAGAATTTGGGCCTGAGCTGTCAGACCCATCTTATCACCTATCTTGTCACAATTGAAGAGTGTGCCTGTCAATGGAGCCAAGAAAGAAAGAGGTGGAGCCATGACATAGTGTGAACTCAAGTCCCGATTTTATCATATGAGGATCCGGTTGCACCCAAGCCAGCTTTACCTCTGGAATGTTCAATATATGTCTCTGTTTTGTTTTTTGGGTTAGCCATTTTAAATATTTTCTCCCATACTGTAAACAAAATAGTTATTGTTGGCCAGGTGTGGTGGCTTACACCTGTAATCCCAACTCTTTGAGAGGCTGAGGTATGAGGATAGCCTGAGGCAAGAAGTTCGAGGCTGCAGCGAACTATGACTGTGCTACTGCCCTCCAGCCTGCATGACAGAACAAGACCTTGTTTCAAAACGAAACAAAAGGTTGTGGCTAACATGTTCTTTATTTCTTTTTTTTCTTTCTTTTTTTAAAAAATCAGTATCTAAGGTGGTTGCTTCCAAAGGATGCTGAGAGAGAAAATATAGTTTTGTCATCACATTTGCTATAGAGGTGGCAAATTTCCTAAAGATTGTCTAGAACTCAGGCATTTGTTTGACAGTGATGCTAGCTCTGGAATAAGTCTCCAGTCAAGTGCCATACCAGATGGCCCTCTTAAATTCCCATCAATTCCTGAGACACCATGACACTAGGGTTGAACTGTTACATCCTTATATATTACAGTATCTTGATGACTGGCTTTAGAACATTGCTATGCAGTAGAAACCTAAAGAATATGGTATCTAAAATGTCCTAGAGATTTGGATTTGTTTTCTCTAGTTTTATTCAGCAACAATGAAGTTCTTTCTATGATCTACTTCTTCCTTTTTGTGTGGTCAATTCATGGCATCCAGATCTCATTTAGATGCTTACCAGTACCTTTTGGGCTCCCTGGGGGACGTAGGGATGATGCAGGTGAATCTACAAAGAGCCTATAGGTATTTTTAGAATGCTGCTTAACTAGCCACATCTTCTTTAAGGAATTTTAAATCATATAAAGTATTATAACATTATAGCACACTTATTTACCATTTAAAGAACATCTTTTTATCCCAAATGTGGATGCAGGCCAGGCACTGTGATTCACGCATGTAATCCCAGCAGGGGCAGGTGGATCACTTGAGGTCAGGAGTTCAAGACCAGTGTGGCAAACATGGAGAAACTCCAGCTCTACTAAAAAAAAAAAAAAAAAAAAAAAAATTAGCCAAGCATGGTGGCACACACCTGTAACCCCAGCTATTTGGGAAGCTGGGGGAAATAATCGCTTGAACTTGGGAGGCAGAGGTAGCAGCAAATGGAGATCGCGCCACTGCACTTCAGCCTGGGTGACAGAGTAAGACTGTCTCAAGAAAAATAAAAACAAAAAATAAATTAAAAAAAAAGAAGAAGTATATGCTCATTGGAAGACATTTTCAGTGAAATTAAAACTAAGCATTTATAATTCCATTACTCAGAGATATCCACTATTGAAAGTTTTTGAATGTTTTAATCCAGTCCTGTTTTCTGTATGAAAGCATTCACATTTTGTTATATGCATAGTTTTCCCTGCTTTTTACACTTAATACTTCATTATAAATATTTTCCTATATCATTACAAGCTATTCTGAATTTTAATGACTGTACAATTTCCCCCTCTTTGTGTGTTCCACATGTGTTTGGCCATTATCTTATTGTCACACATAAGTGAACGCATTTGGTTAGCTCTCAGCTAATTCTGTGTAGGAGGTGGTTGTCCATCATAGGTTCACAATTACTCTTTTCAAGTAATTAAATTTGTGCTCAGAATTTTTAAAATCTTATATGTGGTTCATAAGAGCTGCTTTCCTAAGCATTCGTTTGTTATTAATTTATTCATTCATATCTTTTGAGTGCTTACGAGGGGCATAGTATCTTATTCCTAAACATATTTTACAGACCAAGAAAATTATGCTTTAGAGCATTTGTATAATGATAGCTAAATTTCACACTTGCAAAATTACAAAAAGCTGTGTAAAGATTCAAGGGTCTTTGAACCCATCTTTGGTTCCACTTACTTGTCATTATTTAATCAGAAAAGAACCTTATTGGGACGCATATGGTGTAAATAGTTCAAAAGATATTTGGATGTCTTCATGACAGAGGGTTTTCTTACATTTCAGCCCTTAAAATGTTGCATTTTATTTTTCCACAGCTATGCACTTTTTTGGAAGGTGGTGTGTCATTTCTTCAAGCCAGAAATTAACCGTTTTTTTCTTTCTATGGGAAGTTTTCCTTTTGTATGGAATTTCTCTTGGTTTGCAGTAATGTATGTGTTTGTAAAAGCAATATGCATGTTTTCAAAAGTTCTATCATGCAAGAGGGGACTTGTCTGTTCTACTGATTTGAATGGAATTGAACTTTTACAAGAACAGGTCTGTGCATAACCTAGAAATCCCAAAATGCTGAATGAAATGAAAGTCCTGCTTATCCCACCAAATGTTTGCTGAAGAGGTTCAGTTGGGGAACGAAAGATAACAACAAAGAGCATTTGAACTCAGCCAGATACTTAGCGAGCTGTCGT
Organism: Cheracebus regulus; assembly: GCA_963574635.1. NCBI lineage: Eukaryota > Metazoa > Chordata > Mammalia > Primates > Pitheciidae > Cheracebus > Cheracebus regulus. The sequence goes on along the minus strand of CAUYQU010026841.1, from coordinate 57,001 downwards.
GCATTTACTGAAGGTAAGTGAAACTCAGTTGATTTCATTCCACAGGGGGTTTTATTACCTCTTTACCTACGAGCATAAATTACTCTAAATTTTAATTGCAGGTTTGGGTTTTAATACATTCTAAGACTAAAATAAATATTTTATCTCCTCTAAAAAGTTGCTTTTGCATACTATTTGGAGACTCATGCATTACAGAAGTAAAACTGAAAACTGAAAAGTGATACAAACTCCTTAAAATTCCAAGAGAATTTTTTAATACTTTGAGATTTTACTGTAAAGAATTTGTTTCTTTTGTCTAGTATCACTGAAATGAGAACATATATAAAAACCTGATGGCACTGTGCTAAATTAACATTTGTTAACAGGAAAAATATATTTTTCATTTTCCTTGTTGTATTCTTTTAAACTTCTGTTCTTGAACCCATGATGGGCTGTCTAAAATGGATCGTATGTGGGACCTGTGTAAAATGCTATCCTCATATCCAAACCATTTTTCTTCCCAGTGGCACTCACCTGGCCCCTTTCTGAAGGTAATAAGACCTCTCTATATACTCATTTACAAGCAAAATTCTACCGTAATTGTTACATTTTATATTGATTAACAATTAACTTATATATTGCTGTTAAGCTTAAGGACTTTTTACACATTGGAAATACAGCACATTTTTTAAAATAGAAGCTTCCCTGAGGGCAACATTTCTGTTCAGTTGCAGTATATCATATGGGACTTTTATGGCACCTTCAGTTTGTGGACACGTATATTCAATATAATTTTCCAACTTTATTTATTATGCTATAAAGTTTACTTTCAACTTTTAAAGTGCTGTTCTCAATATAAAGGTATTTAAAGTTGAATATCATGTAATCATTAAAGAATCAAAACTTATGGATTGAGAGACATGTTCTTATACCACTGGCTGGCTTTATGACTTTGTTCTAATTAATTAATTACACTCTAATATTATTTTAATATAAGGCAATATTATTCTATTTTTATAGAGGACTTGAGGCTTTTCTGAGAATCATAACTACCTTTCTAGATTCTCACTGATGCTTGCTCCAGTTTTAAGCCTACTGTACAGTGTTTTAATTTAAGGAGTACTCTGATCTCATAGTCTAAAATTAGTGGCAGCTCAATTTGGGAATATTTTTTATTTACTGATTGTGCCTTTAACACCCATACAAATACTAACTAATTACTAGGCATGATTACATCTCTCTTTAGTACCAGCTACTCAGGAGGCTAATGTGTGAGAATTGCTTGAGCCCAGAGTTCGAGGCCAATCTGGGCAAACAAACAACAAACAAAACAAATTTTTTTTAGTGCTTATCATGTATAGGCACAGTATTGTTTTTAAATGTCATTTTATTTGAGTCTCACAACTCTATAAAACAGAGCTGCTATTAAATCATAAGGTCAGAATTCAGATACCAACTGTGGGACTCTAGAGCCCAAGTTTTGAAAAATCTATAGTTTATTTAACTACTAATGTGTTAAGTACAGCTATTTATGTGGAAGTTTTCAAGTAAAGTACTATTTTCAAAAGAGATTTGATGCAGCTTATCATAAAATATCAACATATAACACAGTAAAAAATGAGATAAAACAAGGAGTTAGAAACATAAAACATAGAAGGTGAGATTATTATAATTAAAAGCTAAAAACCTGTGCTAAATTGATTACTGCCATCGAATAGTAAATTTAGGAATGCTTCCCACAGACAAGCAAAAAAGGAAAGGTGATGAATTCTATGGCTCTTACTCAGTAAAGGGAAACGTATACATATTCTTCAGTAGGGACACATTTCAAACTTGGTTCTGATGCTAAATTCCATTAATTTATTACATACATTTTTCCTTCTCTCCTCCCTTCCTTCATTCAACAACTACTTAATAAATGCCTTTTATGGCTCTAGTATTGCTCTACTCACTGGGGACTCAACAGTGAGCAAAATAGTTCTCTGCCTATATAGAATGTGCAGTAGTGGACGAAATTAGCCATTAATCTTTTTCTTAGTTTGCGATTACAAAATGGGATTATTGCTATGTGAAAGGGAGTACGATTCTATAAGAGCACATGACAAAAGAATATGACCTAGACTTGGCATTTGGAGAGCGTTCCTGAAGAAGTGCTGTGAGAGCGGAAGTCTTACGCAGAAGTTATCTAGGTCTTTTCTTGCAAAATTGCTGTCCATACACCACAGCACTGGCATGAACTAGGGGCTTCTCAGAGATACAGGATCTCAGGTTCCAGCCTGGACCTATTGTCAGAATCTGCATTTTAATAAGACCTTTAGTTAATTCCTCTTGACATTAATGTTTGAGAAGCACTGATCTAGAGAAAACGGTAGGACAGGATAGAGGGAACAATGTGCTGAAGGGCTTTGTCGGAGGAAGAAGCCTTGATGAACTGAAATGTGAGCACTGTGGCTGGAGTTGAGTAAAAGCAACAGGGGGAAATGGCATGAGAAGGTAATGAACATCTATGCGCCCTCTGGCCACTTAAGCAGGGCTGGTAGGCCTGAGAGACACGAGGTTCTTTGGAGATTCCTAAGCAGAGGAAGAACATCATAGGATGTCTATTTGGAAAACATCACCCTGGCAATATGGAGACCAAATAAAGAATATTCACAGTAGAAGCAGAGGGCTATTTAGGTGATATTCTGGTGTCTAGGTGAAAGATGACAGTGTGGAGACAGCAAGAAACAGAGACTTGAGAGATACTTAAGGGTTTAAATTAATTGGCTTTGATAATGGGTTTAATATACTGATGAAGGAGACTGACAGGTCAAGGATTATTTCTGAATTTCAAACTTGATTCTTCTGAATGGATGAAGCAGTTGAGATAGGGTATCCCTGGCAATCATATTTGGAGGGACAAATACTCAGTTGGCTCTGAGACATGTTGAATTTCAGATGCCTTTGAGGCAGTGGATATATCAAGAAGTTATTAGAAAAGCAAGTTAAGGCTGATCTAAATCGGAGATACAAATTTGGGGGTGAGATTAGGTAACACATTGGATCATTAATTTAGGGAATATGCAAAAAACGTTTTTCATAGTACCATCTCTTGTATTGGATTCCAATAACACTTGCCAATTTCATGAAAGCATTTATATAGAGTACCAAACTAATATAGTCCAACCCCATTACTTTCTATTGTTTAGAGTCTGAAATAGAGTTTATAGAATCTGAGAGAAATGGATAGTCAATATGTTTTTCAGTCTTTCTCAAATCTTGATTGTCTTGACCATGTTTTGGTAGAATTTGGATGAAACTCATTTAAAAATTAAATTCCATGTGCCTTTCGCATGAATACAATATGTTGCCAGTTGCCTAGCCCAAAATAACATTTGAATTGCCACTTATTGAAGTGAGAACTGTATATTTTAGATATCATATTTGCAGATGGCAAAGCTGATACTCTATTATGAAAATTAATAAGCCTGACAAAACTGCCCACTGAAATATAGTGTCATCTTATCTCTATGCAAAGGAGGATTGCAAGGGGCTGTGAGACAACAAATCTTTAAAATATATTTGATTATGCTCAAACAAATAAAGACATGTTTGCATATCTACAGTGTGGAAGATACAATTTGACAAGGATATTTAAATGTAGATTTTATCAATCAACCATATTTGCTATGAAATATAAATGTGGCACTTATAGAATAAATATTCAAGTGCAAAATATACTTTCAAGAGGTTGAATATATTAACCTACTGGGTGGAGAGAGGAGCTGGAATCAAAGGTAATTATAAAAATATTTAACAACTGGTATGGTATGGTCACAAACCAGTAAGAAAAGACATCATTCATACTGCTGAAGGTGTGCCCCAGTGAACCTGATGTTATGAAAGGCATAATCTGAATTAGCTTAGGTGGGGGTATTTTGGGGATAAGGAACCCAGGTGGATAGGAGCATGGGTGATCCCTAGGGGAGGGGTAAGAGCATTGTTTAATGGTTAGTGATAAATGATGATGAACGGCAGTATTTCATTATTTTAATAATCAACATGGCTGTTCTGCTACCTACTGGCTGAATAGCAGCCCTGCCTAGAATTATACATTTGAATGATAAGAAATGACAAAACCAGTGATCTTTGACTTGAGCATGGTTAATATTTTGCTATTATATTTGACAGTGGTTTACCAATAGGTTCATCTGCTTTTTCAGGCCATACATAATACAACTATGGAATCAGTAACAGGAGAAATGATTTATCTTCATTGTCTTTCACAGGAAAGAAGTAATGCCATGCACCCCAATGGAATTATTCATTTACAAGTAAGCAAGTAAGAGAAGAAGTAAAATATAGACCAGTTTTATACTGTCATAATTGGAATATGGTCTACCAAATAATTGTTGCATCCTCCTTCGATTCTGGGAAGAGTTTTATGATATAGGCTCTGAGACAGCATTAAGTTAGAAATCTTAGTTGAGATTATATTACTTGGAGGACGAAGCAGCACAGCTTGAAATGATCCTGCAATAGACTGCTTACTTTCTTGACCACTCACTGTCCCGGGGCTAAAAGAGTGTCAAATAATTGAGAAAGCACACTCAGCTGAATTCAGGTACTTGAAGAAATTCAACTTTGTTTCCTTCATACTGACTTGCTTCTGGAACTCCACTCTCTCTCCGACCTTCTCCATCTTTTTTTTCTGACTATGTTGTGTGTTCTTGACTGTGTTTCTTACATAAGATTGTGAATTTCCCTCCAATTGTGAATGGCAATTACGCTAGTCTGTTCTCATGCTGCTAATAAAGACATACCCAAGACTGGGTAGTTTAAAAAGGAAAGAAGATTAATGGACTCACATTCCTACATGGTTGGGGAAGCCTCACAATCATCGCAGAAAGTGAAGAAGGAGCAAAGGCACATCTAACTTGGCAGCAGGCAAGAGAGAAAATGAGACTCAAGCAAAGGGGAAACTCCTTATAAAACCATTAGATCTCGTGAACTCACTCACTATCACGAGAACAGTATGGGAGAAACTGCCCTCATGATCCAATTATCTCCACCTGGTCCCGCCCTTGACACCTGGGGATTATTACAATTCAAGGTGAGATTTGGGTTGGGAGATGGAGCGAAACCATATCAGCAATTTAATTATCTTTGATCATTAGAGCAATGCCATTATTTTGTATACATGATGGTTTAAGCCTGAGCCCATCACTCTGAATCTTGTGTGTAGTCTGATCAGCTTGAACATACAAACCAAGCTACCTTTCCTAGACTTTGTCTTAATTACTACATTGTTCATTCTCCTACCTTTGGGAGAGTATCTATTATAAATGACTTTGTGACATTTTGCATCACTTTTTACACATTATTTTAATGTCAGACTTTAAAGATTATGCTTGTATGAAGTATAGTCTTTTCTAAAATGGCTAGATACATTCATTCAAAAAACTTGATTTGACTGGCTCATAAACAAATTACACTAAATTCTGATTTCCAGAATGTATTGGTAAGTGGCATAACATACGATTATCACATCGATTTTTAGTTTAGTGTTTATCATTTGTTTGATGAATGCTGTGGAATCCATTAAAGAAGGACAATCTCAGGAAAGACGATTAAGAAAAAAACAAGATAATATTTTAGTTGTATTGAAACAGATTTATTAGAGGAATTTGGTTGTATTTTTTTCTCCAGTCCATCTTATTTTCAATAACAGATAATAATGATCATACTTATTGAATACTTATATGCATATCTGAATTTAAAAATAAAAACATGTCTTGAGACAGTATTTGGAAGGTAGTGTTAATAATATGTACTGCTCACCCTGTGGTTATCTTGCTACATACATATTAATCAGTGTTTCAGTGATAGAGTCAATTGAAATAACATCACAATTTTAATTTCAAACTTCAGGGTTTTAGAATGTATTTGTTATGAGATATTTTTGCACTCCCAAGATAATAAAACTTTAAATGAGAAAATATACTGTTTCTTGAGAACCAAAAAATGAAATGGGCATACTTTTATACTTAAATCCATGTAAAACTTAATCTTGGAGGGAATTATTCCATTTGTATAGCATATATGGGTAAATTATGACCTTCAAATGATCTCAGAGTAGACTTAAGTTCCACCCTCATCCCCAAAAGAACGGGGTTGATCCTAAAGATTCTCTTGCTTAATAAACATCTTTGGGCCACTTGCTCTTAGTGATTTCTTGGAGGGGTGGCTTTAATTGAGTCAGTCAATTCTATTTTGGCCTTAGAGGGAAAAAAGAATCTCATTTTGCCCGTGGTGTCATACTGTCAGCTGTGTGTAATTACCTTCACTAGGACATTATGCATTATTTCTCTGTTAGAAACATTTGCGATATAGGCTAATTTACAGCATACTTAACTCTTGTCAGCTCTATAAAATCCTGTTGTTTCACTTTCTGGATAATTTTTCCTTGTAAAACTTTCTTTCCTTTGTCTCCTAATAAATATGCCCTTTCTAAATCTTTTTTCTTTTCAAATTACAAAAGGACTACTTTTGTAATTAAAAGTCATTTTTAAATAACCCCAGAAGATTGTTTTTAGATATCAAAACATCTTTATGGTCCCATTTCTATGGCAAGAAAGACAAGCAACTGGAATCCTGCACATTTTTCTGCAGTTTACATTAATTACCTTCTATTAAAAAATGACAAAGACCTTTTTGAAAGAGAATCTGGCACTCTTTCCACAGAAATGATGGCAGACACCCTACTTTGCTGATTTCTTGACACTTCTAATTACCTGTATTCATCTAAAATCGTTTCCTTTGTAGAGAGTTATTGGCATGATTTTCTGAGAACAAGAGGAAAATGGAAAACATTTTAGCAAGTTAAGGAAAAAAAAATCAACAGTATCATTGTTTGCCGCTTTTGTTGAAACTACCTACACAAGTCATTTGAGGGACATGAAGGTAAATGAAAGGTTATACTTTGCCCTGCACGTTGTTGCTGGTATTTGTAATGTCAATAACTGTAGAAGGTTGTCAGGAAACTGGAGAGATAAAGGTCAATAGCAATGACAAATATAGCATTGTATGTGTTTGAATATGCAATATCAGGCTAATCTGCCAGTAGAGGTTTTCACACCCTGGAAATATCAATCAGGTGCTATATGAAACCCACCTATTGTTCTCCAGTTTCCTAGAATGCAATGAGAAGATTTTAAGATTGAAAACCTGTCAGAGAATTTTTTTTTACTCGGGGGTGGGGGGCATGGGGTGATGGCGATATCATAGCCATTGCTGAATATACATATAAATACTCATTATTTCTTTTAAAGGTGGGATTATAGAAAACATTAAAAGTTATCCAGTTTTTCAGATGTTTCACTGGTGGGGTATTTAAGGATTTTTCTTTTCAGCAAATGAGAAAGACACAATTCGGCCTTGTATATAACATTACAATAAGGTGGATGCCAGAGCCTTTCAGTGTTATAAGCTAAATTAAATATTAACGATGCCTTTCACACATTCTTGACAAAAATTTAGTGGGGCTAGTGGTAAACCCTTACACCAAGTCCTGCCTCCTGTTGATTTTGACATGTTAGAAAGTATGGCCATTTGTATTCAATAATAAATTATTTACAAATGAAATGCGCAATAGGTTATTTAAACTGTGTCTCTGTTAAGAACTGACTTGTTAAACACATTTTCTGTAAGCCAAACTGAAGCATTCAGATTCTGTAGAAAAATACATTTGTCTTCCTTTTAGTAAACTGTACTAAAGAAATTTTTAAATGCCTTTTAGGAAATGAAATGTACAAATAAAATCATAAGAGCTCTTTTAAATGACTGTGCTTCAAGTTGGTCTTGAAGCACACCTACAGGATATAGAGGCAGTGTATGTGAAATAGAAAAGGATCATATTTTATGGATATGACTTTTTAATTTTTGCATCTGCTGGTGCTCTATATTAAAAGAAAATATTTTGAAGAGTTTACTCTTCCTGAGACACTTTGCATATTCTTGGGTATGAAGACCTCTTTCCCTCACCCTGACCCCATGTGTACGTCATCCTTCCCAAATACATACACAGACCACATGGAAAGAGAAGTAGGAAAGAGATTTGCTACCAAAGGTTGCACAGAGTGACAGGAAAAAGAGCAGAAAGCTCAGCAGTACCCTGAGGGGACAGAATAAGGGAAAAGGCTGGAGGGGACCGAGAGGGCCTGAAAGAGAAGAGAGTTGGAAAGAAAGACAGAAATGATTTAGGGAGGGGGAAAATAAAGAAGGGACTTCATGAAGGTAAAGTATAAATACAATTTAACATCATAAATATATTTGTTGCATGCATAGGAAAAATGAGATTTACTGAATCCAGAGAAAGAAGAACGACTGTTGAGAGTTAGAGAGAATAGGCATAATATTCAGAAGGCTGATCAAAAAAGAAGGTGCTAGATAGAGGGAAAGAAATGAACGTAGTAAAGGATCCCTGATGTTTCTAGCCAAGAGGGGTCTATCCATTTAAAGAACAGTAAGTGAGAGGCTCAATTTCACCCTTCTTCTACATGTGCCGTGTGTAAACGAACATGTGTAAGAAGATACATATATTCATTGCAGTTAATATACAGTGTTCTTGCATGTTTCCTTTTATTTAAAAATATTCTATAGAGTTCATAGTGGAGGTTTTCTGACATCTATTTTTTTTAATACAGCTCTATTTCCAGAGAAATAATAATTTTAGAAGTCCTCAAACAAAAACCCTAAGAGATTTAAGTAGGGCATTTAGAGTTTGGATTATTTCATCTTTCACCAGTTTCTCTTTGTATTTAGTTAGTTCTTGATTACATTTCTGACCTTCAGATAAGACTCCTGTGTAAGTAAACAGTCTGGTCAAATTCACCATGTGCCAAATGACAGCTATAGTACAGTCCCAAAGTTTTATTTATTTTACTTTTTATTTTTTGTAAATTGAAATGACATAAACAGAAGAAGATCTTAACTTTTCTGTTATTTTTTCTCTTTTAGGTAGTATTTCTTCATGAAGGCAACTAATGGGTTTAAGAAACCATAGAAGAACTCGTATGCACTAGACATGGGTTAAATATAACTTTTCTTTGCAATGTCAGCAACTTTGATGCAGGTGCTGGAAACAATAGAGCTCTGCACTGTTTATGCAAGAGTGTCTCTTCTTTACAGGCTAACATCTGGGAGAGAATAAAAATTGGAAGATTTAATTTGTTTTATTTTATTTCCCCTCCCCCACCTTTTTGTGTAAAGGTTAGTTTGGAGATGAATAGATTAAGTTCAAGTAGTTTCATAATATTTCTTGTGATCTCTGGCTGGGCATGGTGGCTCACACCTGTAATCCCAGCACTTTGGGAGGCTGAGTAGGGTAGATTACCTGAGGTAGAGAGTTTGAGACTAGCCCGGACAACATGGTGAAACCCCATCTCTACTAAAAATACAAAAATTAGCTGGGTGTGGTGGCATACACCTGTAGGTTGTCCCAGCTACTTGGGAGGCTGAGACAGGAGAATCGCTTGAAACCAGGAGGCGGAGGCTGCAGTGAGCAGAAATCGCACCATTGCACACCAGCCTGGGTGGCAAGGGCAAGACTCTGTCTTAAAAAGTAAAAATAGAAGAATTTCTTGCAATCTCTTTTTATTTTTTTAAGTAAGCAAGATGGCACAAATAATGATGATTTTGCACCAAGTAGGGCTATTCTTTTAAATTTGATGATTGGTACTGAAAATTTATTAAATCACAATTTTCTATTGAATCTACATAGTTTTTCAATTTTTTCTTTGCTTTCATAGACAATATTAAGGCAATAATGGAATTATGAAGTGATTTTGCTTTTCTCTCTTATTTGTTCAGTGTTATTATTATAGGTCAGTTTATTCACCAATGGCCCACAGTTGGAACTACTCAGAATTTGTAGAATTGGTCCATAGCTTTTTCTCTGCAGACTAAACATTTAATAAGATTTCAAAGTGGAATAACCTACTCTACAAGGTGAATGTGCTGAAGGAGTGCTATAATTTGCAGGTGTTAAGGATGAGAGAGATTAGATATAATTTTATTCATATCTATCTTCTCTATCTCTCTATGTAGACAGATAGTATTAGACATGACAGAGGGTGCAGTTGTGAGGAAAATCATAAATCTCAGGTCCTTTCTGAGGTAAGAAAAGGGTGAAGGCCAAACGCTCCCAGTTCTCTAGAAGTTAACTTATGCTTACTTCTATACACCAACACCCTCTCTTCTCTTTCACTCATACATGCCACATTAACCAAGTCTTCTTGTTTGGAAGGAAAAATTATCTAGCTTTTAGTGTAATGTTAATCTTTTAAAGATATTTTTTCTTTGCAAAAACTCACTAATCTTATTAAGAGTCCGCTTAAGCAAATTAAATGGACATACAATTATTTCAATTAATTTTACATTCTAAAGGAATTGTGGAGGTCTTGATACTGTCCAAGAAATTGTGCTTAGAATTTAAGCAAGAGAACAACCAAAGTAAAAAGAAAAAGTTACAGGAAGCAAGTGAAAAAAATTAGAGTGAGGGTTATTGGAAAAAGCATAAGTAATTAATTGGTGGAGAGAAAAAAATAAACTTTAGTTATAAAGAAGGAAAGGTTTATTAAATTATAAGTAAGAAAAAAGATACAAGGGGCCACAGTGGATCATAAACTAATTATGGGTTAAAAACATAGTCCTATTGTTCAAAAACAAAATACTGACAGTCAGTGAGAATTTAGGAACTAGAATCATTCACTTAATGTGCGTTACTAAAGTGTTCTTCGTTATCCTATTGTATCCTTTAGGATACTAATACTTATGCCAAATGTGCAGAATTTGGAGTAGGTCCAAAGGAAGCAGCAAAATAACTAAAGTGTTGGAAAATAGTCCCAAATGAAACAAGGGTAAAGAAACTGGCCTTGTTTAGTCTGGAGAAGAAAAGACTTGGAAGGAATTAATCGCAGTCTTCAAGTTCATGAAGGAACACAGTCCTTTGCAGGTAGAGGTGAACAGCTGGTCTCTGTTTCCTCTGAGAATAGTACCAGACAGCAGGGTCTTAAATGTAGTAGAAGGAGATTTCAGCAAGATATCTGGAAGATCTTCTCCACCTCGGGGGAAGTGCAGGAAGAGGATCTTCAGGATTTAACATGTGTTGAATTATTGTCATTTTTGTAGTCCGCTAGTCCAAATTGCAGAACAAAAAGAGAGAATGCAATCTATAAAACAGGAACCCATGCAGGAAAAGAAACAAAAAATGAGTAATTGTGGATCTAGGGATAAAGTCCATCTGAGATAGATGAAAGAAATACTAAATTCCAGAAGTTATTTGGCAAGAAAGGAAAATATATTAGAGAAAAAAAGACAGGGATTAAATAAAGACAAAATAATAAAAATGGAAAGGATGCCATAAATTTAGAACACATTCATAATTTTAGTCAAAATTATATTTTGGTGGTAAGAAAAGAATTCTAAATATTTTATGTACAATACATAACAGCCAGTAGAAATTTTTTAAAATGCTGTGCAATTGACATTCTTAAATATTAAAAATAGGGAGAAAAAATAAAAATAGGGCAAATAAACAGATTTGCCATATTTTATTCCCAGTTTTGCATAAAATAAAAAATAATGGGAGATTAACTAAATTCTCAAATTTCTCAAAGTTTTTTTGACGTTTTGATTTTATGACATAGGGGAAAACCGGGGAGTAAATAAGTACATGTGTTCCAAATAAAACGAGAATAAAGAATGTATGAAATTCAAGAAGTAATATTATAACAGTAGAAATAACTCAGAAAAGTGATTGCAAAACTCATTGACATTCTTATCTTGAGAGATATTAAGTGAGTGTTCAGTGATACAGGTTTTATGCAGCTCAAACAAAGGAATATGATCCATGAATTCAAGAAACTTAGAAGGTTGTCAGTTGATAAGAATGTTGCAGTCTAGGTAAATCACCTGGGATTGTAAAATCTACTGCACTTAAATGATGCTTAGGTGTATAAATACGGAAGCATAAGTGACCATTTCAGCAAACTGAATTGTTAAAGGATGTGCATTGCCTTTTGAAATAATTACAGAGGTAAAAATTTTTACTCTCCTTGAACTATGATTGCAACTCCAAAATCAAAATTGTGCTTTATGATCACAAATGTAATATATTATGAGTCTGTATAAGCAACTTCCTGCATAGATTATTTGGTCAGTTTTATTAATTTTCTAGTGATTTTTGTTTTTTTCAGTCACTCTACCTCTTTGAAAATGGAATGGACTCTGCTTATGTTCAGCTTTGTTAAACAAAGTCTCAACATTTCACAGTTGTATTTTGTCATCGATAGGTTCAGTCTAATGTGTTTTGTAATGCACTATTTTTTTTTCCTGATGTTTGAAACTTTTCTTCACTCTAAAAAAGCAGAAAATAGAATAGCCCATATTTGAATTTATTTTGCCAAGATGATAGTTATGTATATTTTATAACATTCTGGTACACAGAGCTTAGCAATCTAAAAATAGAACTTTGAAAATATTTTTTAACTGCTTTTTAAAAATACACTTACAAATACTTGTAAAATGATTTTAGTTTGGAAATACATCTTAGTCTCTCTCCCTGTCTCTCGACAAAGAAAAGCCTTTTGTTCTGGTCTCTCTGGCACTACCTCATTCTGTGACTTTCTGCTGTCCCCTAGTGGCATGTTAATCTTCTTGACTACTGTGTGATTACCCTGGAACCAATTCTCTAGTCTTCTGTGCTTTCTTGTGACTCCCACTAGCAGACATTTAAAATACTATTAAACAACCCATGAGCTGCCTTTTAGAAGCAATCACCCTGTTGTTTAGCCCAGTTTTCCATTTATGAATTCTTACCAGAGTAAACATGTCCAGGGAAGGCATGCTATGAAGATACATTTGATTATTTCACCACAATAAACATTTCAGGTTTTCAGAATTCTAACACAAAACTGATGAAAGCAAAATGTTATCAGTTTTGACTGTTCTATACATAACATACAGTAGCTAAAAGGTAATTTGTGACAGGTCAGACTATTTATGTCAATAGGTTTACAAACAAAAATTATACTATTCCTTTTCCTTTGCTTTTCAAAATTCTGGTTGGTTACTCTCATTGTAATATTTGTTTTTTCTGTGGTGGCATATTTCTGTAAAATATTTAAAAAGAGAGAATGACATTATATATATTTGAAGCATTAGATGTAACTCATATACGTAAAAGACAGACTTGCATCAGCATTTGCCCGAATGAATAAAAAATGTTCTTAAAATTTCCTGTATGTTATCTTTCTTTCTACATGAATCAGAATTTTTTTTTTAATTTAAAGATGTTTTGATTATTTTATCTCCCTTCTATGTTTTATGTGCTTGAGCTACGATGTTCAGCTCTAATAGGGTGTTGGGGAAATTTTTCATTACAGCATTTTAGTTTTCTGAATTAGTAATTTCAAAATGTATATAATAAAAATGGAATGTAAGAATTTGTCAAAAATAATATTTCAGTTTTTAAAAAAAATTAGCTTTCACTGGAAAAGAATTACTTAAAACCTGGCTTACACAATTCTTTTAAAAGATGGCTAAAAGCAAACTAAGGAGAATTTACAAGCAAAAAAGTCTGATGAAATCTAGCCCATTAACTGAACATTACAGAAATCTGAGATGTATACTGAACTAATGATTTCTTGGCACTGTCTTGTTTGGCCCTTGTCATGGTTTTGACAATTATCACATGAATAGCAACACTTTTTTCTTTCTGAACTCAAGGGGAAGAGAGTTTGGGAGGGGTTGGGGTGGAAAGGAGGCCCACAGCCCTGGAAACTCCTATTTCTTAATAATTCCAGGGTACAGTTTGGCCATGTGGAAGAAAAAGAACTAAGCTATAAGGTTCTGTTCAGTCACAATGTTCTTGTTTCTTCAAAGGAAGTTGATGTAGTTTTTGAACTGCCTCTCATCTAAAAGGTCAGATTGCTGCCCAATTTAGTCATTTTGTCTGTTTATACATGCCTCTGTTGGGATAAGATATCAAAAAACAAAGCCCTAGATTGCAATCAATCTTGGCTTGAGTGCAAAGTCATCCAGCCAATCCAAGAAATCCTCTTGACTATCATGGGGAAAGGGTAAAGGAAGGGTTTAAACCTCCTAAACTTTTTCTCAAGAGAAACCTCTTCTAAACTATTCTCAGCCTCCTTCACAAATGATAGAACTCACACCCCCTCTTTCAATTTTGCTCTGCCACCCAATTTCTCAAATTCAAATTACATGGTATTCTAAAAATACATTCTCCATCAAACATTTTAATTTAAAAGAGCTATTTTTTCACACAGAAATGTCTGATTTTTTAAGTTGTCTACTCGGATTGTAAATGTTCTAAAAATGTTCTCCTGGAGTTATTTTTAAAAACTCATGGTATGTTGGATAATAAATATTGTTGTTCTGTTACTGGAAACATTGAAAACAACATATCTGACAGGTTAATAGGAATGAGAATTCCAATTGAAATTTTAATTAATTTTATTTTCGATAAATGTGCCTTTCAAAATCTTAATTCTAATGAGTAAGTGGGAAACTTTCTTTACTGTTATAGATGATATTCAGTTAACTATCTCATGGAAAAATAAGAACAGGAAAGAGTTTCTTTATTTAAAAAAATTAAATCTAGAGACAGTCTTAATAAATCTCCTATAAAATAATATAGCATTATCAGTGGCCTTATTCTCTACAGAATTAGTTTTTCCAAAACAAATAATAAAGCTGAGCAGTCCTACTTTTTACAACTCTGGAGACTATCTAAACAAAATGAACAGATTTATAGGGCTATTTTTAGTGTGTGTCACTTGCATTACAGTTTACATTTGCTTTCGAACCTTATTTGACATTCTTGGTAGAAAAATACAGGCAGAACCCTCATTAAGATCCTTAATAAAGGATAGTCTCCAAAGGGCAGTTACCAAAAAACCAAAGTTGAGGCATGTATAAGAATGTTCTTTGGACTTCATGTCATGCTGCTTCATTTTCATTTGTTTAAATAGTACAACCCTGACTCAAAATGCAGATTTACAGGCTCTGCTTATAAAAATCATCAGGCATTGGTATAGTCTACTAATAATAACTGAAGTGAAAGCACATTTTTAATGGTAGGAATTTTCTCACAGCAACAGGTAAGTATGCTATACCTAAATAACTATTATTTTTCCATAAATTGTATATTCACCTTCAAGTGAAAATTAACTTGCTGGAGAAGCATAGTACAATGTTGTGATTTTCTGCAAGCCATTCTCCTGTGAATAAAATGCATGGAAAGCCTTATGTAATGTTATGAAATATGTCATCACACATAGATTTATGGAAAAACCATGTACTATTCTGAAATATAGATGCAAGGATTAAATGTTTCCATTTTGTGTAAACCAAGTTTCTTTAGCAGTTTGTTCCACGAGAGGAGAAAGGCCAGTGCCTTCCATCGTGATGGGGACCCAATTTCACTTGTGTGTACAAATAAGGAATGAAGAATTCACCTCCTTTTGTTTATTCTCAAAAGACATATGGAGAGGGAAATGTTAGAAATCTAAGACCAGATACATATTTAACCACTTTATCGCATTTGTTTTCTTCTACACTTTGATAAGGTTAGACTGTACAGGAAAGCTAAATTGACACCGTGTTCAATGCGTTGTGTACTTTCATATTAATTGTGTTCCTGTAAAACTCCCTAGTAAGGAAATGCCTTAGCTGCAGACATCATTTAGTTGAGGCTTATAAATAGAGCTCAAATTAAAAGGTAAGAAAACAGACAAGAATTTTACACCAATCACTCCGATAAGATTATGTTTTCAAAGCAAAAACATGTCTATAAAGTGTTGTGGTGTGGAAATGTCTGATTAAATACTTAAGAAAACATGCTTTCCCACAGAGCAGCCTCTTCATTTGCATAAAATTATTCCTTAGAATAACAAAAAAAGTAACTTGGCACAATTATTGGAGCTTATGAAAAGTCAGCGTACCACATTTAAACCTGAAAAATAGATTTCTATAAAACTGTGGCTTCATAGGTTGCTCTCTATGAACTTGAGTAAGTTGAAAAGTGAAAATGATACCTTTGGACTGGTAGAAAGTAACATTCATTGTAACTGCTGGAAAAATACAAATTAAGGCACTTTGGAAGGTTTCAAAAAGACGGTTTGCTATAGACATCTCAGAAAGTAGTTTTATAGCTTGATGAGTGTTTTTAACGAGTTAAAGATGTTAATAGAGCTTCCTAAAAGCCACGTTGTAAACAATGCCTTTGATTAAAAGATTGCCAGTTTTTTTTTAAAAATAGATTTGAAGTTTTCAATCATCATATTTCTTTGGCTTTGCAGTATAAAGAAATTACATTACTATAGTAAATTTTTCAATTACTAATTAGTTTGGTGGTGAGTGCCTAATTTGAGTTTCTGTGTAATATTGGGCCAGTTTTAATTTCTTCTAGCACTGGTTTATCCCGACCTATTTAACATATGAATTAAGCCCAAATATCTGTAAAAATTCAAGGCTGTACTTATTCCTGCCAAAATAATAAAAAATAATTTATTGTTGTAATCTCGATTTATGGTTTAGTTAGGCAGAGTGAAAATATGACCTCTGTAGGAATCCCCATTGCCCCTTAAATTCCAGTTTGCTTTACAATGGGTTTGTGTGCTGGTGAAAGTTGGTGCAGCTAACACTTAATATGTCGATTTAAAAATGAGCTGCTTTTGATTTTAAAATAATATTTCAACGAGAGAAGAAAAAAATTCTCTAGAAACATTATTTTCCTCCTTGTAACTTTTTTTCAAAACAAATAAAACCTGAAAGATAAACGTAGTCATAAGACACTGTATTGCAAGCAGGGACAAATTTTTCAAAATTAAGCTGCTATGACAAGCAGTTGTAAGACAGTCTGTTTTCTTATTTTGGGGAAGAGGTGGATTAGAGGCATCATAATTGAAAATATATACCCCCAGCAACCAAAATCTTCTTTTAAAGATATTCTCTTTTTTTAACCAAAAATAGTATCTTCTTTTTTATCAGATATACCCATAATGTTTCGTAATTTTGGTGATTTTTGCTTTCCAATTTTGGTGACTTTATTTCAAATTTTTATGACATCACTTTATGTGTTGCATATTTTTGTCCATATATGGTAGTTATTTATGTGAAAAATAGAACAAAACATGAAAACATGGCTTTTCTTCTTCATTTTTGAAGTGGAAAATGATCATTAGTCAGGGCTTTGGTTTAGTAGCAGCAACATTTTGAAAAATAGCCTAAATAAGTAGATGTTAAATTAATCAAAAATGAGACTATTATTATTTTTAAAATGTATACCATTAAGATTTTTCAGCTATAAATGTTATGAAGAAAATAGAAGGTTGCATTTTTAAAAAATTAGCATATGTTACCTCTTTGGAGTGTTAAGAAGATTCACTACTTAACTTGGATTTGTGAAAATCGTAATTAAGAAACTGTTATAATTATATTAAAGTCACATGATTCAGCCTGAATTTAGAAGTTGATGATGCAGCAGTAGACGCTACTGTGACTTACTTAAAAGTGTTTGTCTCTTTTATAATTTGCAAAAAGCGCCACTATTTCAGCTTCCTCAGAGTCTATTAGGATGCCTCACTGCTGAAGTAAAGAACTTTATCCAAATTTCTTCTAGTGTTTTCACTTTGTTACTCAAGTCAGATACAAAGACTATTTTCTCAGGCATTGATTTTGTTTACTCTCTTTTGGTTAATAAGAATGCATCATTTAAAGGTCCTGCAGGTTGAAACGCATATAAAAATCAGTTTTGATGACCAAAAACCATTTATAGTGAAAGCAAAAGGAATTTTAATTATTTTATCATCTGGTTTATATATCTAGGTATACTTTTAATTAAACACCAGTCCATAAATAAGCAAATAATAGAAGTTAGCAGAGAAGCAGTTGATCTAAATCATGACAGTTGCTCATTTATCTTTGTCCTAACTAGACAATAGGAAATGACACTACGCTGTTGTTTTCTATGCATTAAGATTTCCTTCTTAAACAAATGCAATTGAGGCAGTTTGTTTTCCGACAGCCTAGCACACACTGCCAGTGGCCAGAGTTTTGTCTCATCTTCATCCAGAGGAGGATTAATCTTGGTGATGGTGCAAACAAAATGTGTGTGTGGGGTCAAAGTGCAGACTGCCTTTTGGGATCTGCATTACATTAATGTCATTTTTGGGTTCCTGACGTTAATCAAAACCAACACCATAAAGCGTCACTTAGCTAATTTGTGTATTATTGTCAATGTTACCATTAATTATGCGTTTGTGAGGAAAAAGAGGATTAATGAGATGTCACAGGTAATTTACAATGATCAGCCTCCCTAGGACATTAAGAAAACACTAGCTGGGTAAGATTACCATGTAATCATAATAGTATGCAAGAAGCAAAAGTCTTTGTTGAGGCACCACACTAATATTGTCCATCATCATCCAAATCTCTCTTCACCAGAGTAATTCCTAACTTTTACATATATTGTTCAAATTAAATATTTGTCTTGTCCTAAAACATTAGGCCAAATGCATTAATTGTGAGACATTTATTGAGGTGTCTCTCCAAGTTCTGAGGATAAGCTATTGTTTCTCTTGAAAGGTAGGCAGAGTCACATAGGACTGATTCTTTACCGTGCTCCATGAACTTGGGTTCACATTTAATATCCCTATGACACCAGTTTAGGTGATTTACGTGATTGTCTTTAGAACAGTCTGATAAAAAGATCTCATATCAGTTTTCTCCAGCTTTGCCTGCACTCACAGTAAATAAAGGGCTTTTGCTTTCTCATATCCCATTTCTGGAATTCACTCAGTAAGGAGGGACAGAATAACCTAATGTAAGTATTGTATCAGCACAACGTACAGCAGGGCAGAGGCTCTGAAGTACAGTCCTGCACTGTGGTCTAAATGGCCATCTGGAAACCCCGGAGAGCTGGGTCTCGGCTTCCCTCTATCGCCCACTTGCTGTGCCATGTGGTGAGTTGGGGTCTGCTCAGAGAACAATCTGGAGCTTCCAGGGAAATATCAGAGTGTGGTTGGTTCAGTCTGTGATTGGAGAATCAAGCTTGCTACAACTGCTCACTTGGAACCCTAGAAACTGCAGAGGTGCTGAGAGTCAAAAGAGGAGCTAGAGCTAGGGACGAGGAAGTACTTTGAAAGAATCTGGAAACGAGCATGAGAGTTATCGAGAAACAATTACTGGGAAATAAATCTGTGACATTTATTTATTTAACAGATATTTGTTCACCTCTCATCATGCCCTAGGTACCATGACAGGGATAGGGACATCCTGGGGAGCAAAACTAGACATGATCCCATGCAGTTCAGGGCTCAGGGTCTTGGTAGCTCAATCAGCTTGGCTTCCGAAATGACCACCATGTTGCAGGATGGGAAATAGATTGGAAGAGAGTGAGAGTGAATTATGGAACGGTGTGTAGAAGGAGTTAATTTGGGGAGACCATTTACTATTTTAATATGAATTTTCATTAACTAATATTAGTTTTTCCCGGTATTATTTTTACTTATTTGAGGAATTATATGATAAAAATACAGAATTATATATTTACTGTCACACAGATTTATGCAATCCAGTTTTAAATCTTAGCTCTGGGAAACCTTGAACAAATTATTTAACCTATAAGTGTCAGTATCTTTATCTGTGAAATGGAGATAATAAAATTTACCCAATATAGTCATAAAAATTAAATGAGATAATGAATGTAAATTACTTAGCACAGGGCTCACCACACAATAAGGGTTTAATAAGTTGGTGGTTTTAAGCCTTATGTATTTTTCAGGAACACCTGTGGATCTTCAAAAAATACAGTTGCCTGAACCATACTCCAAACCTATTGAATATGAATACCTGGGTCTGATCTCATTGTATACTCTAGATGAAAATCACTGCAATAAAAATTAAATATTTATCATTATTAGTAAGTTTTATTAACATTAATATCACAGTGAAACATCTAAAAAATTTTATCTGATGCTGTAGTATAGAGAATATGTGGGATCATGAATTTTATCACGTCCTTATATGTATGACTAATGTTTGGGGCCATATGATTTTAATTGTGGTATATAAAGATCTATGAAATAATGTTACATTGCAATTACTGTTTGTTTTTGTGTGTGTATGTGTGTGCACGATAGATCTATTTCCCTGGGGTGAGTGCAGAAGTTTGAGAAGGCTGGTGTTATAGGAAAGCTATTTTTAAGAAAAATTGTCTATGTTCGAGAATAAGGTCAAACCACAAGTGAGCTGAACTTCACCATCTATTAACAAATGAAAATAAAACATTTATTACATTGTCCATTCTTGCTTTTTTATATTTACGGTATATTCCAAGGAGATTTCCCTGTTGGGATAAAATTTCACAAGCAGAGATGGAAAAGGAGGGGGAAGTTTAAATAAAAATGTTTTATTATTGATTTGGCATTGTTGGGGCTGACCATATAGATTGTGAAATAATATAGTTTATTTCTTTCTTTTTATTGGCTCTGCAAAGTAATAGCTTAGCATAGCTATTAGTTTATCTTGTAACTAACCTTTGAACTACTTTCTGAGTTGGTTGTTTTCCAGAAAGCAGTATAGTCAATAAAATAAACACTGAAGGATTCTTAACAGCATTAAGTGTACTGAAGGAGAAGATTCCAAAGAGAAGTTCTGCTTTTCCTCTGGCCTATGACATTTTATGGAATTGAAATTTCTTACTCTATTATCATGGTAATTGTAGTGACAAAACCCTGCTCTGACTAAGATTTGGGATCTATTCATTACAGAATTTATTCATGCTCTGAAATTAAATGGACAATGTGTTTAATTATTTGCTATACTGGCACAGTATAAAGAAAAAGCTATATCAAAACATTCTGGCCCAAAGGAAGTTTACCAAGGGATTAGATATTATACATAAAGATCTAGTCATTTTTGCTATTGTTTTTTAATGTGAGTGATCATATGTGAAACTGTGTATAAGATCCACTGAAATTATTTAAGACACCAGAAATGTGTGTCTGTTCATAAGTTTTTTTTAAGTGCGCTATTGTGTTCACAAATCACGATTGCCAAGATATTTACTAAGTAAAGTGTAGAAAATGTTGCTCAGATGACTACAGAAATTCCTCTTCAACATAATCATGAAAAAAACTTTTCAAGGTTGGGAAGCTTCTGTCTTATTTTCATGTCCAAGAAAGCTGATTAAGTAATTATCATATCATTCTGTCTTTTCAACTGTTGGCCAAGACATCCTGGTAGCCTACTAGATCACTATGATCTTATATTGTCAATCAAACATCACCAAACCTATAATGTACTTATGGAGTATAAAGCTACATATGATCAACATTTCCAAAAGGAGAATCTTCTCAACACCATCATTTCACCAAGAAAAAGGGTATCCTCCTGTTAAATACCTTTGAAAAACAATACGTTTATATTTTCCTCTTTGAAATTAACAATGTGCATTGACTTATTAAATACACCTATTAAAAATAAATATTTTTGACTCTGAAAGTTATTTTTACTCAGTGAAATTGGACTGCTGCTCCATGGGACACACTCTATGTAACATGACAGTAGGTATTTTCTGTTTCCATTAGTTGTTTTAAGAGCAAGCCAGTGGGAGATGGCAGTTATCAGGAAGTGGGTGCAATCGAACCAGCTAGATACAGAATAACCAGGAGAAACCCAAGGCTACAGCTGGCACACCAGCGCTGATTATCAGGTCTGTAGAGTGGGATGAGGGCCAAAATGGTTCTGTATTTCAGAAGTCCGTAAGTAGGTGACCTGCACTGGAAGATTTCACCTGTGAACTACATTCGAATGGAGACAGAAATACCAACAACATCGGAAATGTAAGAAGCTGGTGCAGAAAAATATGTATAAGGCACTCAGACATTCTCTCGGTCTTCAAGTAGCTGGATCACTGGGCTCTCCTTATTCACCCTATGTAACCTTTCCTCTACCTTTGTCGCCTCACATAACTTCCCTCCTTCTCCCATCATTCTGGATGGTGTTTTGTTTTGTTCTGAACTTTCTTTAGGGGTACTATTCTATTCTATACTATACTACTATACTATACTATTCTGATTCTATTACCAGCAGCTCCCTTATTTGGTAGTTTGGGTTTGTATTATTGACTGTGAATTGAACTCCGATTTGATTAACCCCACAACGTCTTTTCGCCATGAAAGACTTTAGTGCATGTCCGTGCAAAGACTCTCTTATCTACCTGTATAGAATCTTTCAGAAGCGAAGATAAAGGCGTGCACTGAAACGTCCTTTCCTTCTCTTAGTTCTCTGCCTCCCCACTTTTCCTCTCCCTGGGCTTCCTCCCCTGCCCCCTTCTCTCTCCCTCTCTCTCATTCACTTTCTTCCTCATATTCTTTCTCAAATCACTAGGGCTCCAAACTCATTAAACATTAGGTTCTTGAACTATATCAAAGTGAATAAATCTGTTCTTAAATTAGTACAATAAGTAATAGATCTTGGCACAAAAGAGAAACATGAGGAAGTAAAGGTGGTAGCCAAGAAACTTAGAGGGTTCTGAATAGGATTCTTGTTTTCTCCTTTGTTTTCTAAATACAGTCCTTCCTTACTGCATACTAACCTCCATGCAATAGTTATGGAGGTTAGTATGTCTGCACGGCCCTTCAGGTTGTGGTTGAAAAGTCATTTCTTCAGGGACCTCTTCCCTTACCATCTATACATAGTTAGAGCCACTTTTACATGATTTTTAAAAACTGTGTAGGTAGACTTTTAGATTTAATTAACAATCTAGATGTAGATACAACGCTATGGTCAAATGCTATCTATTCAGAAATTTTGTACAATTCCTGGACAATTAGAAATGTGTGACAAATTCCTTCATTACAGTACAAGAAGGTCTCTTTAATAGGCAGCCTGTACAACGGCTCCTTAAGATCCTCACCTCCTGGAATTCATAGCTTTGTGTAATGTGTCGCCACTCACGTGTGGCCTGGATGCTGTGACCCTCTTCTAATGAAGAGAACACTGCAAAAGTGATGAGCTATCACTGCAGAGATAAGGTTACAAAGAGACGACGACCTCCATCTTACTGGCTCTCTCATGGTTTCGCTCTCTCTCTGAACCCTTGCCCTGAGAAAAACAAGGTGTCATGTTGTTAGTGGCCCAAAAGACAGGGCAAGATGGCAAGGAACTGGTGCCATGCTAATAGCCAGTGAAGATCTGAGGCTCATCACCAGCCACTCACCAGTGAGTCAGCTTGAAAGCTGATTTTCCCTTGGTCCAGCCTTGAGATGTTGTGAGAAACATTGAGTTAGGAGACCCATCTAAGCCAAGCTTGGCTTTCTAACCACAGAACCAGTAGGAATAAATGTTTTAGGCCATCAAGTTTTGTTTTGGGAAAATTATTACTCAGCCATAGATAACAAATACAGATTTTGGTGCCTGGAGGTAATGTGCTGCCATGGTGAATAGCGGGTGAAGTCTGGAAGGATTTTGAGGAGTGTGTCAGAGAAAGGCTAATTTTCCTTGGAGATCTGGAACAAATTTCATCTGCATCTCCTATAAGTCAGGGCTAACAAGAAAACATTAACAATAAGCTCTTGAGTTATATTTGACAGGGTTCTCACCAAAAATGCTGAGAATAAGGTGCCTTAAATATGACAGATATTCAGGTTAGTGAATATCTGTAATTTAACCTAGTAGTAGCCTTTTATAGGCATAATTTCCACCCTCTAAGACATATAATGTATACCACACACAGCGGATGTGTATGGTGATTTGATGTGGGACAGGATGGTCTTCCATAGCTTTTTATGAGGGTCTGAATTCTCCCATTAACTTTTTATGGGTATCTGGCTCAAATCTGTGCCTGTGAATAAATGATCACACTTTCTTTTCTCTTGTGGAAGCAATGCTTTGAATCTTGCCACTTTGAATCTTGGTTCCATTTGCTAAGTAATTTCTATTATAAATATATTTTTAGCTCATGCATAACTATTTTAAGAGTCTGATTAACTGATTTTAGTGCAAAGAGAAATTCCTTTTTGCAAAATCTTGAACTAAATCTATTCAGTATTGTTTTAATAGGTAGAAAAAAAATTTGTTATCTACCCTGAAGGAATTTACCCTCGTATATAATGGAGAAAGAGATGCTTATGGTATAAGTGCCTAAAGATATTTGAATCAAGACAGTTAAGAGTATAATATTGTGGTTTTCACCTTGCCGTGAATGTACCTATGCAACAACCTTGGATGATCTGCACGTGTACCCCAGAATCTAAAGTACAATAAAAAAGAGTGTAATATTGTGGTTTTTAGGTGGCATTTCTTTGAAAGTGAATATAATTAAACATTTTTACATATTAGGTGATGTATCTGTATCTATCTATCTATCTATCTATCTATCTCTGATCTTACATAATCCAGTTCTCATTTCATTGCACTGGGTAAAAAGATAATCAAGTCTAACCAATCTATGTTTTAAAATAATGTTGTATCTAAATTGGGGTCTATTTAGATCAAGTCTATTCATTTAGTATGACCTCTCCTTTTCCATGTAACTTAAGAAACAGAATATTTGTGCATATTTCAATTAAAGCCCAATGAGAAAAGAAGTAAATATGGGAAAATGTCTTTGGTCCCATTGGCATGTGATTATTTCACAGAATTTAAGTGATTTAGTAGTAACATGGTCCAGCCTTCTAGGCTGAATCATTTCAGCTTCAGTCACCACCTAGTATTATATACACACTTTTGAAATAATCTGTGTTAATGAAAATTACCTACTGGTCAACCTTACATGTAATAAGGTAGAGTCCTCTTTAGATGATGTGCTTTGAAGAAGTCTCTCTGATGAGAAATATCTGCCTACATGGCACGCCATAGAGTTCCAAATTCCAAATATTCAGTTATCCATAAGGGTCTGTAAAGGAGCTATACATTCCAACCAGCTTAAGCAATGCCTTGAAGAGAAGATGCCAGTAGCTGGTACCTAGTTTGTAGGGATTGATTAGCCTATTTGAATAATTGCTTCTGTTTGTTATGCAGCAGCAGAAGGGCCTCGATATACACAGACAAGATTGGGCTTGATGGAAGTGGTTGAAACCAATACATTGTATTTAGGGTAACTAAGGGTAGTGACCCCTCTACCTCCACCCTCTGTAGATGAGAGTCCTGAAAATTTAGGAATCAGATAATAAATGGAAGCAAAATGGCACCAAAAGATGGCAAAGCAAGGTCTTGAGGACACACTGCATTTTTGTCAATCTTGCCTAGGACTGGAATTTGTTACATTTCCTTTTTTGTTAAATATAAACAACTCACAGATGAAGACTGTATAATAAATTTCTATGTAAGGACATTTATTTATTATTGTCTTTAAAAGAACCTATTTTAATGAAGAAATCTTATTTTTGGAATGATTTTGTTGATAGTTTCAAGGGCATTTTCCATAATTCCACTATTAGAATCTTCATACTATTTCAATGGACATCAGGTGCATAAAATTGGATTCCAATAATCTTTGGTCATCATTAATCCATTTATGGCCCTTTAAATTTATCCATTCATGCAGCATGTTACAGAGTCCATCATGAATCCACTTTTCAACACAAAAGTTGAGGCCTTGACACTAACTTCTGTCTGGCTATGTGGTTCTCCTCAGTCCCCTCACCTGTCTTTTCTGACCTAACACAATCACCATCCCAAGTCCTGTGTTCATTGTTCTCTTGCTTTGCTTCTTACATCATTTTATCCCAATGAACCATATTTCTAAAAAGCATATTTATGTTTTATTTATTTTTAGCTTTTAAAAAAATCATGCTTTATGTAGATATTCACATTTTTTCATTTAATATAAATTAAGATTTTCTATATTGCTTCATTATGAATATCCACAGTATAAATTCATTTATTTTGACTGTTGTATTTTGCAAATTATTTTTAAACTGAGACTACAGTCTCCCTTTTCTTTCTTTCCTACCTCTCCTCCTTAACTCTGCTCTCCTTTTTTCTTTTCTCCCCGATCCCTCCTGTCAGTCCTGCTCTTGCTCCTGTATTTAGGACGTGTAATTACAATTACCTACTACACATTTTCACTTTTAAGTACTGTAGTTAACTTCAGTTATACTTCTAAAACAGATTTTCCCTTTATATTCCTTCACTCCTCACAGCTCCCCATCAGAGGACTTTGGGTCATAAGTTAGCATTCCAAAAAGCAGAGTTTGAAAATAACTGTCTGAAGCAGTAAACTGATGTATGCATAGATTAGGAATCTCTTTATAGTTTACTTCAGTACTTCTTAAACTTCAGTGTGTTTCAGATTCATTGAGAGTGCTTGTTAAACCACAGGTTTCTGGACCACCCTCCCAGAGTCTCTGTTTATTAAGTATGGGGTGGAGCTTGATAATTTGCATTTCTAACAAATTTCCAAGTGATGCTTATGCTGTTAGTCTGTAAACCACACTTTGAGGACTACGAGTATATTAGAAACTTTTTTTTTTAAGTGCACCGGGACCCAAACCTTACATTAGTCTCAAAGGATAGAGATTGGTTTGGGAGCTGATGTCCAGTGTGCCCATGGTCAGTAATCTAGCTAATAGTCTAACAGTCTTTCAATTATGCAAGAAGAAAATATTGATTCTCCTTTTAAATTCTATATGCAAATTTACATTAATACTTGCCTTTCCTGTATACTGGCCAAGGATCTTGAAATTCAAAAATGAGTAAGTTTTAAGGTCATTTCATACTTTTGTTGCATGCATTCTGATATGTTCTTTAAATACAACTTTACTCAATAGATAAATCTCACTTTACCCAATAGATGTGATTTTGATAGATTGCATGTAGGCCACAGTTCTGTATATCAGATAATATCTTAAATGCACAAAGGAAGCCATCTATTAAAAAATTTATGTTAAAAAGTTCTTTTGAATTGTACATAATTATTCTTCAATTTATATCTTTCAAGAATTTCCGATTCTGCCTATAATGTTTTCTTGAACGAGAGCATACATACACAAGAGGTGCAGCAGTATCTCACAGATGCACCAGGAAGACAAGTGCTTTAAGAGAAATAATAACTTCTTTTAGATATCCGTGTGCAATTTTAATGGCAAAAGCTGTACATTTTCATTAGATGTCATACACAACTTCGTGCCTGCCTATCTTTTTCCAACTCATAAATGCTACTGATTTGCATATGCTAGGCTGCTACAATATCCCTATAAACCTCTCTTAGAAGAAACACAGCTTCCATCAAAACAAGTCTTTAAAAATATTTACCAAGCTGTAATAAACAACACTCCTCAAATGTGCTGTACATAAAAAAGTAACCTCTCTTGAGGGGTGACAGCAGTGCTGTTTACTCATGAGATGCTGCACCCTTGCCAACACTAGTAAATGATATGGTCAGTGGTGCTCATGAAAATAAAGCTTTTTCCTTTTTCTTTTTTTAAAATCTGAGGTGATGATCTATATTCTTTTCCCGAGTTATTCAAATAGATAAAAATATCATCTTTTCAAAAAACTCTTCCCTGCAGGCAAGAAGATATTTATATTTGGCACTGAGAATAAGGATCTATAGTTAAGTAAATGGAAATGTACCAGATCAAATTATATTGCCTTTAGCAAATGATAGTGTTAGCCCCTTGGTACTGACCAAGTTGTTCAATAGGCTTATTAACTTGTATTATTTAAAGTGCAAATTCAAATAGCATAGGGAAACATTTGGCTGGAATGGGAAGTGGCTTCCTTCTGCACCGGGACTGAGGTTGACTTGGAAACTTGAGCCATGCACCTATGTGCTACAGGAGACCATGAGCCCACAGGAGTCTAGCAGCAGCAATGGTCCACTGACTGTATTTGGAAAATCCATCTGCTGACTGCTCCACTCCATAAAAGCAGAAGACATTGAGACAAGGATGAAAGGCAGGAGGAAGCTTAATAGGAATAAGTGCAAATCATTGAAATAACCATAAATGAAACATTTCTGATGATTTGCCTTACATGCATAGGCACTATTTCAGTTATGAGTATCTTTAAAATTCTCTTTTTCTTACCCATAAAGTATTTGTTGTCCCTATGTATTTTTCCCACCTGCTTCTTTTTTGCCTGTCTTTTCTTCTCTCTCATTTTTCTTGTCTCTCCCCTTTTCTCTTTCCTATTTTGAATTCCTTCTTTCCTTTTTTTCTGACTCCTTCTTTGTACCTCTTTCTTCTTATTCTCCCCCTTTTTATGCCAAGCATTGCCTAAGTACTGAATAGATAAAACAAATTGTATGTTGGTTTCTGCGAAGAGTAATGAGAAAATAGATAGTAGTAGTAAAGTAGATGCAGTATAAAAGAGCTAAGGCGCTGACATTAAAATTTGGCTTCAAGCACACAGCTGATTAGCTCACTTACCCTTCTAGCTCTGTTCATACTCTCACAAAGCAGGTCCACCATTTATTACCTGTGCAATGGCCTCCTAATATCTCTTCTTTATGTTCCCTACCAGTCCATGCTTCCCATAGCTGTCACTCTTCTCATCAGATTTCTCACCAGCTTAGAATCCTTAATTCGAATCAATCAACCCATTCATTCATTCAACTATTTACCCAGTGATGAATGTACAGTCATGCATTGGTTAACTATTGGAATATGCTCTGAGAAATGCATTATTAGGTGAGTCTGTCATTGTGTAGACATCATCAAGTATGCTTATACAAATCTAGATGGTATAGCCTACTATACACCTAGTCTATATGGTATAGCCTATTGTTTCTAAGCTACAAACCTATACACACATTACTGTACAGAATACTGTAGGTAATTATAATAGAGTTTATGTATCCAAACAGATCTAAACATAGAAAAGATACAGTAAAAATACAGTCTAAAACATAAAAAATGGTATACCAGTATTAGGCACTTATCACACATGGAGTTTATAGAACTGGAAGTTGCTCTGGGTGAATCACTGAATGAAAGGTGAGTGAATGTGAAGGCCTGGGACTTACTGTACACTACTCTAAACTTTATAAAGGCTGTACATGTAAGCTATATTAAATGTATTAAAAATATTTTTCTGTCTTCCATAATAAATTAACCATAGCTTATTTTAACTTTTTAACTTTGCAAACTTTAAAAAAAAATTTAAACTCTTTGACTCTCTTTAAGTAACAGCTTAAAACACAAACACATTGTTACAGTTGTACAAAAATATTTTGTTTCTTGATATCTTTATTTCATAAGATTTTTTTCTCTTTAAATTTTTTTAACGTTTCCAACTTTTTGTTAAAAACTAAGACAGAAACACATAAATTAAACTAGGCCTACACAGGTACAGGATCATCAGTATCACTGTCTTCCATCTCCACATCTTGTCCTACTGGAAGGTCTTCAGGGGCAATAACACACATAGAGCTATCATCTCCTATGATAACAATGCCTGCTTCTGAAATTCCTCCCGAAGGACATGAGGCTGTTTTACAGTGTACTTTCTTTTTATGAGAAGAGAACACACTAATGATAAGAAGTATAGTAAATACATAGATCAAGTAACATAGTCATTTATTATCATCATCAAGTATTAGCTGCTCTATATAATTATATGTACTATGCTTTTATATGACTGACAGCGTAGATTTGTTTATAGAGCGTTACCATAAACATGTGAGTTATTCTTTGTGTTACAGATGTTAAGCTAGCTACCACCACTAGGCGGTAGAAATCTTTCAACTCCATTCCAATACTATGGGACCACCATCATACATGTGGTCCAGTGCATGACTGAATTTGGATATGTTTTCTTCCAGGAATTTTTCTATGCATAATTTTTTATAATTTATTATATCACTTTTTTTTTTGACTCAAGAGTCTCACTTTGTTGCTCAGGCTGGAGTGCAATGGCATGATCTCAGCTCACTACAACCTCCGCCTCTTGATCTCAAGTGATCTACCCGCCTTGGCTTCCCAATGTGCTGGGATCATAGGCATGAGCCACTATGCCTGGTATATTACGTCACTCCTAAGGTAAAAGTCTTTATTCAAGGGATTTGATAAATTTTAGTTTATATTTTCTTTTTCTACAATGTATCTTTTCTTACTTTTTAATTTTAAATTTTATAAGTTTTGTTGTAATAATCTTTATATAGAGCTGAAATTTATTTTGGATTCAAATTGATTACAATTTCAATAACCTCTAATATAGATATTGAATTTTTCTTCATTATCTGAAGATTACGCTAGATTTTTCAAGTGGGTTGCTTGGAAACCTCATACAGCTATGCAAGACAGGTGTCTTCACGTCTGTTTTATAGAAGAGAAACCTGAAATTTGGAGAAGTTAAATCACTCTTCAGAGGTCACACAAGTTTTAGTGATATATTGAGACTCAAATTTTGTGCTAATTCAGAATTTATGGTCTCTAGTTTACTAGGAAGCCAAAATGTGGGATTAGTCTTCTTTCCTTGTTTCTTTTCAAGCTATATGTCAGATTTTTGCCTGTTCTTTCTTTCTGATAAGCATTAGGAAGATTTTGTTGTTTTAAAAAACATTGCAATACAATTCTGATTGGATTTCATATTTTATAATATATATATATATATATATATATATATATATATATATATATTTCAAAATGGTATATTATGTGTTATCTTTTATCCAGGAATCGAATTTGTTTTTGATGGATTTTAGTAAATTTTGAATGTTTTTTTTCATTTAGATCTAATGTATTTTTCAATAAGGCCATTTATTGTTATGGTCTGAATGTTTGTGTCCTCTTCAAATTCACATGCTGAAATCCAACCCCTGGAAGTAAGGCCTTTTAGGAGGTCATTGGGTCAGAAACATGGAGCCCCCATCAATGGAATTATCATTCGATTCTGTCCTCACCCAAATCTCATCTTGAATTGTGGTTCTCATAATCCCCACATGTCCTGGGAGGGACCTGGTGGGAGGTAATTCAATCATGGGGGTGGTTACCCCATGCTGCTGTTCACATGACACTGAGTGAGTTCTACAAAATCTGATGGTTTTATAAGGTGCTTTCCCTGCTTTTGCTTGTCACTTCTCCTTAATGCCACCATGTGAAGAAGGAAATGTTTGCTTTCCCTTCCACCATGTCTGTAAGTTTCCTGAGGCATCCCCAGCCATGCTGAACTGTGAGTCAATTAAACATCTTTCCTTTATAAATTACATAGTCTCAGGTATGTCTTTATTAGCAGCATGAGAACAGACTAATACAATGACCTTATAAAAGAGGCCCCAAATCGCTGCCTTGCCCTTACACCATGTGAAGACACAGCAAGAAGGCACCGTCTATGAACCAGGAAATGGGCCCCTACAAGATACTAAATCTGCTGGTGCCTGGATCTTAAGTTCCCAACCTCCAGAACTAGGAGAAATCAATTGTTATTGTTTGTAAGCTTCCCAGTTTGTGACATTTTGTTATAGCAGCCCTAATGGACTAAGTCATTCATTTTTTGTTATTGAAAATGATACATTTTTCATTTTACCTTCTAACTAGTTATTGTTTACCTATGAGAACATATCAACTTTTAAAATACTTTTGCATACATGCTGAAGTTTTAGAAATCAAGTGTTGCAATG
This sequence comes from Cheracebus regulus, assembly GCA_963574635.1. Lineage (NCBI taxonomy): Eukaryota > Metazoa > Chordata > Mammalia > Primates > Pitheciidae > Cheracebus > Cheracebus regulus. The sequence goes on along the minus strand of CAUYQU010026841.1, from coordinate 25,389 downwards.
TCTTCAGCTTTCTTTCAAATACCTTAGCCACACAAAAAAAGGAACAAAAATCAGATGAGAAAAAAAGCAAATGTAGAAAAATTTTAACAATTGGTGAATTGTGGTTAAAAAAATACAAGTGTTCATTGTACTACTCTTCCAATTCTTTTTTTTTTTTTTTGATACAGAATCTCGCTCTTTCACCAGGCTGGAGTGCAGTGGTGCGATCTTGGTTCACTGCAACTTCTGCCTCCAGGGTTGAAGCAATTCTCCTGCCTCAGCCTCCTGATTAACTGGAACTACAGGCGCATACCACCATGCCCAGCTAATTTTTGTATTTTAATAGAGACGGGGTGTCACCAAGTTGGCTGGGATGGTGTTGATCTCTTGACCTCATGATCTGCCCACCTCGGCCTCCCAAAGTGCTGGCATTTCAGGCGTGAGCCACTATGCCTGGCCTCAACACTTATAGATGTAATAGTTTCTGAAATAAACAGCTGAAAAAATGATCTAATCTTTCATCATTTTATTGAGCTTTTTTCTCATATTTATGTGCTGATTTTTTGTGTGATGAACACAACAGTATCAATTGTAAATTATCATAATTTTCTCTTGTCTTTTCTAATAATAACATATAATTACTGCTTTATGTCTTTTTGAAATTAGTCAACATTTCAAGGACAAAGTTAAAACACCAAATATAATTTTGGTACTGTTCTTGCCATATCTAATTGACAAGACTCTAAATTTAATTTCCTTTTTATGTATAAGGTTGATATCTATCCAACATCTGTTTATCTATCATTATTATTTAATTTGTTAAGAAATTTTTCTGTTAATAAGTTTTCGTTAAGCATGACTGATACATGTTATCAATGTGTTGAAAGAACTTTTTTTTTCTTAGTATTACTAATATTTAAGTTTTACTAGTTTTTCTTACCAGAGACTAACATGGTTCCAGCAAAATTCCAGGGACATGGTAAATGCATAATAAATGCTTGTTAAAGAAATGAGAAGCAAAGATTACAGAAAGATTACAATGAAGAGAAGAATAAAAATAATTTGCATCTTTCATCATGGTGCTGCCACAGTTTTGATTTAAGAAAGATTTGTTTGATTAGAAGTCTAAATATTGCTTTCATAAACTAAATTAAAATTTGGAGTTGATTTCTCCTCTTAATCTGGTGCTAATAAATAAAGATGTAGGGTTTCTCAGAACCTAGAGAAAGGCTGCATGTCAATCTTGATGTTTCTCTGATCCTACACTAATGTGTGTTATATTGTGACCTTAAAAGTTGGTTGTTGGGTTGTGAAGAGAAACTCAGTGTCATTGTGTTCTAGACACTATTAAGGGTTTTAAGAGAGGCAACTTAAAACTCAAAATCTGTACTGGTGCGCACCTGTAGTCTCAGCTAGTTGTGAGGTTGAAATAGGAGAATCCCTTGAGCCCAGAGGAGCTCGAGGCTGCAGTGAGCTATGATTGTGCCACTGTGCTTCAGCCTGGGTGACAGAGTCAGACTCTGTCCCAGAAAAAAAAAAAAAAAAAAAAAAAAGAGCCTCGAAAGCACCATCATTGCTAAGATTAATATTGTTTGTTTTAATCACAGTGATTACAGGAATGACCATAAATATTTTTAAATGTCTTAAGACGTTTCACAACATCTTAGCAGTTTTCATTTGCTTCATGAAAGACTGAAAGGCAATCAGCTACAGGGAGCTAAAGGTGGCTGGTGGATGAGAAAGAGCTCGAACTTTGAAGGTGGAGCTGGGCTGCACCACTAACTACCTATGAGGTTCTAAGCTTCTAATTCTAATCACTTCACAAAGCTTTGTGAGAAATAAAAGTAATGAAAACTATATAAATGCCGATGCATAGTAGGTACTCAGTACATGTTAGTTTTTGTCTTAACTTTTTTTTTTCTTCATCTGCAGTGTTTTTACAATGTGTAAATACTTGTTTACTGTCATGAATAACAATGTAGTGGATATTACAGTGGAAGAAAATGACAACTAAAGAATCTGCCTTTGTTTTGTATAATTTTACAATCTTTCTTGTCATACAAGTAAAGTCTGTAAATAATGTCTCCAGTGGTTTTCAACTACTTTCTCATTTTAAACAAACTATTAAAAATGAGCTTTAACATCTGATTACCCATGGTAAGTCACCTTTTTCCCTTTCAGTATACTTTTCATGATATACTGTGTAGGAGAAATGTATAAGAAATCTTGACTTCTAAATAATAAACTAAGGAAACATTAGAACAAACTACAATTAGAAATAGTGGTAAGAAAAACCGCATGGTTTTTGTAACATGCTGAATAAGGAGGCCATTTCCAAATGTCAGAAAGGTAAGAAAGATCTGCCTTAAGTTTGTCAACCTTGTTTGTGCATCACAATAAAGGATAAGTAGTTCTTTCAGCATTATTTTTGGGCAATGCTATGAAACAGAATGAATCATATTGTAGTGGTAGGCTAACATTTGAAGTCTAATTTTACTTGACATTTTTTCTGGTATGTGAAGAATTATATTTGCTGAGAATACAATCTGTCAGTTGAAATATTTAAGTTATTAAGCAGTGGAACAAAACAATGCTGTCATTATATAATATTCAAAACTGACAGATAAGAGCTGATTTTTCTAGAAACATGTGCTTTGATAAGACTTGCCTCTCAATCTACAAGTAAAACTCACTGAACACAGAACAATGTACTATTGACCATGAAAGCTTTAGCACACTATACATTTTTTGGACATGATATTCCATCTATCTTTCCATCCACTCATCTATGCAACTGCCCATGCTGTTATATTTAAAAAACAAATTACCTAAAAATACCTTTCAATGCTTTTGTTTCTACAATGATAAACCTGATTTTTCAGCCAAAGTCATTATTTTTTTCTGTTTAGAAATATTTGTTTAGAAACATGAGATGTATGACAAGTTCCCTAATAGGTGATCTCTAAATATTGTATGAATAAATGTCTACTTGAAATGAGACAGAGCAATTGTTAATTCATATGACCGACTAATAGCTATTTTTAAATTTTGCTTCTAAAATTTACCTAGTTTGCAGTTGTATGTAATTATTTGAACTTATGCAAAATGAATCTACTTGTAATAGCACATTTTGGAAGGAGTTTTACCATCTTGTTATTGATAATATAGAGACATGTAGACTAAATAATAGCATAGCTAGTGAATTTGTAGCTGTTTGAACAATGGTCACAGAGTTTTGATTAATGGATCAATATTAAACTGGAGTAGCTACTCCAGTGACATGCCAAAAGTATGTATCCTAGATATTTTTCCTAGTAGCTTATATGAATAATTTGAACAAAGACTTAGGCAAAAAAATCATGTTTGTTACAAGTTGTAGAACTGTGAGAACAATATTAAAACATTGAACTTATCAAATCAATACAAAATCAGCACAATGAAGTTTAATAGTCACACACACACACAAATATCCCAAATATAAACTATGTGCATATATAATCTTAACATTTTGGTTAACAATATCAACTAGAAGTATGTATACAAGATTATATCTTTTCTAAAAAATCTGAGCTTCTATCCTAATAAAAACTGAAAACAGAGAAGTCTTTTTGAACAAAGATGTCTGTTACATAGTTGTAGAATAGGAAAATGCTTAAAGTAAGTAGATGTTCAAATAATGGGATTAATTACTATAGTCATGATATATTTACTTCGTAAAATATGTATCCATCAAAAAGTAACTTACAAATAGATAAAGTACCCAAAAACATAGTAAGATGCTTGTGATTATGCTAAACCCCAGGATACCCATTAGATAATCTTAATCCACATAAACAATTAAAATGCTATGCCAATGAAAAATTCAACAAATATACTACAAATGTTATCTCTATTTTTATGCTACATGTTATCTCTTAGTTCTCCTTTTTAATTTTTATACTGAATATATTCATTTCTAAAAATAATTTTATGATTATTTAATTATATGAATATATTTCATTATATGAATATGAATATAATTATTTATTTATAAGAATATAATTAAATAAATGGCACAAGATTGAGGATGCCTGGCTTGAAAGAGTTAATATTAATGGCTGGTGATTGTTGAAGTTTGTTAAACATCTTGTGCTTTCTGTACTTACCTCATTCAATCCTTGTAACAGACTTTAATTCACTTAAGCCTCACAACACCTATATGAGGTATGTATCAACATTATTCTCATTTTAAAATTTAAGCTTAAAAGGCCACATTATTAGTATCATGCTCTGAGAAGTTAAACATGGATGCTCAGTGGGACCAATAAATAACTTCACAAGGAAATGATATATGTAATGTATTTGCCTTAGTATCAAGAAGCAGAAAGCTTTTATGATTAGCTATACACGTTGGTATGTATACATACCCACACACAGACATATACACACATGCACAAAGATGGTGATAGTAGTAGGGACTGTCAGGGTCATCTTACAATCTTTAAAATGTTATCTCGGCAGGGCACAACTGCACACACCTGTAATCCCAACACTCTGGTATGCTGAGGTGGGAGGATCAGCTGAGCCCAGGAATTTGAGACCAGCCTGGGCAGCATAGCAGGTCCCTGTTTCTACTGAAAATACAAAAATTAGCCAGGCATGGTGGTGCATGCCTATCGTCCTAGCTATTCTGAAGCTGAGGCGGGAAGATGGCTTGAGTGCAGGAGGTTGAAGCTATATTGAGCTATGATTGCACCATTGCACTCCAGCCTGGGCATCAGAGTGAGACTCTCAATAAAAAAGAGAAAAGAAAAAAGAAAGTTATCTTACAGAAAAGAAAGACTTTTTTTTCTGGTAATTTCAAAGTACTGAGTTAGGACAAACATCGTGGAAATAACTGAATGAAGATTTCCATTCAATGTGAAATTCCTAAAAGATTGACTTACTTAGCTCTTTATTTCTGGAAATAATACAGAGTCTGAATGATATGTATCAGCAATATTTCATAAAGGAGATTTATGTCAAGTAAGGATTTTTATTAGATCTTCTGTATATTTAAAGCTCTGCAGCTCTTTTTAACGCTGTTTCATAATTCAGCTATATCTTATCTTCCTTAATTCTTAATTATTTTTCATGTTCCTCACACATATATCACATTAAGAAGTGCATTCTTTTCTTTACTGTATTATTTTCAATGTAGACACTTGTTATTGGAACAGAATGAATGTTCCCCTCACCTTCACAGCTAGAAACTGTTTAACATTATTTCATTCTGGGCTTCAAGGGTCCATTACAAATAAATCTGAGTTTTGGATAAACCTGATAAGACGGATGTTGTCCAGAGAAATCAAATATGATCTCCTTTCTATAAGATGGGGCAGATGGTGTCTCAAAGGCCTGATCTGGGCAACGATTTGGAATTTGGAGCCAAAGAAGGTGGAGGCAATTAGCAGAGGCAAGTCTTTAGGGTTTCTGAGGTCAGCAAACAAGGTAAACAGTCTGGGAACAGTTGCCAAAACTAAATGGAACAAAACAAGGAGGATGAACCAAATCTTAGAGCCAAGAGCGTAGAAAGCAAGAGCAGATGATTTCTGAAATGGGTTAGAGCAATGGGGTGAAGGCAAGAGTGGAGGAATCCTCTAATCCAGATTTCATATAATGCCACATCCACAGCCTCAGTGAGTGTGGCAGTGGCTGGGAGGGGCATATGCTGAAGTTCACACTCAAGTGACACCTTTAGGCATTAGTTTATTAAAAAGTATTTAATGACCATATCTTATGAACAAACACTTTGCTAAGTACATTGAGAACTGTAAAAAACACAGGCATACGTCTTGTTCTCAAGAGATTACTTTGTAATAGACTGGAAAGATATAAATAGAATGACAGGTATCCAAATATATAATTATACATAAGGGGCAGGAGAAAATGGACTTATTTATCACTTGGTTGGGTAAATATGTAAGTGGGCAAATATGAGAGGAAGATAGGAAATAATTTGGAAGGAAACATTTCTAAAGATTTCCAAGACATATTATACTGTTTTAAAACTTTCTAGTTCAGTACAATTCTCCCAAACAAAATTTAATTTATGAAAAGAACTACACATTAGAACAGTAAATAAAGCTTTAGTGTTAGGAGGAAACTGGTGACCAACCAATCCATGCCCTCTGCTTTACAGATGAACTTACCACAGCCCAGAGTGGTTGGAGCGCTCGCCCGAATGACACAGCAGCTGTTTGTTAGCACTCCGTTTATCTAATTAATAGGCACTCACAGAAAATGATTGTTCGTGTGAGTCTGTATTAAGCACTGGTAAACCAGTTTTTATATCCTCATTAAATTTCACATGGATAAGTTTGATAAATCTGGTGTACAACACCTGAGAGCATTGAGACTGATAAACCTGTTCAAATTGGTGCATAAACATTTATACAACTCCCAAGCCATGTGATGGTTGACTGATACATGTACTAACATTGTGTGAAAATGCCTTTTGGATTCCATTATTATTTTTTCTGGTTCTTCCTTAGAATGTACTATTAGAACATGCATTATTACAAATATTATGTTTATCTCATCAAACACTGATGTGGAGCATGCCAGCCATCTCCCTTCTACTGCCTGTAGACCAAGTCAATATGAAAAACATGAATTCTTAACGTTTTCTATTGTGATTTAATATTTGTTTTAGAAAATGATCCTGAAGCTTGCATATTTGTCTATGACATCTTCCACATTTGCTTTTCAGAGTCACTGAGGGAACTAAAAATGTAAAATATGGTTTATGGGTGCTCAGTGGTTTTAATTTTATGATAACTAACTCTATTTATTCAATGTTTGCAATGAACTTTGAGGACAAATAACATTATTTTGCCTGGGTTTATATGAGAAATTTCAGACACAGAAAGATCAGAATGCGTGATAGAAACACACACACACACACACACACACACACACACACACTCTCTCACACACACACATCTGTGAATTAATGACAAGCTTTTTTCCCCCAGAAGCTCTTTTCCAATAAATATGATATTAATAAAATTCAATAAAGAAAGAAATTCTTTGCAGCCTTCATTTTAGTTATATAAATAATTATTTGTAGTTTCAGCAAGGTGTTAAAAGAGTTATTAATATTATGGATATAACTGCCAATTTAAAATAATCTTGGCATTAAAGTTGTCTTTTTTGGTAATTTTCATAGACAACACTACAATATTCAGAAACATATGGTGTTTACAATTTCACCCACAGGCTATTTTTCCAAAACGACTTCACTGATGGGCAATCATAGGATTTTCAGAATAGATTTTCATTGTGAAATTTTACTTCCTCCACCCTTTATCTGATTCTTAACCCTTTGCTACAATTACACCATTCACCAAAATAAGCAATACACTTGTTATGTTGTAAGAATAGTAAAATTTGCATCTTTTATTTAACAATCTATCTGAAGCAGAAATGAATTATTTTATTTATATATGCAAATGTATAAACGTATGTAATCATATTATGCATATGTGTACATTATTCATTCTTCCTCTTTATGCATTCTCATAAACCTATAAACTGATATTTGAGGATACAGAACCAATTTTATTTATTGTGCAAGGTCCAACACAACATTTTAGGCATGACAACTACTCAGAACAATAGAGACATTTGCTTAACACAGTAGTTCTATTTTCCCATACTTTGAGCAAATAGGACATCTATAATGCCGACCTGGAGTCCAGAGCATTCAAAATAGTTAGTGTATGTGAAATACATGCCTAATTTCTAGTTATACTTCATTAACACATATTATATCTCTGATGCTTGAAATATAACTTCATTTTTTTTTTAAGTTAGAGATAAGGTCTTACTCTGCCACCCAGGCTGGAGTGCAAAGGCACAATCATAACTCACTGCAACCTTGAACTCTTGAGCTAAAGCGATCCTCCTGCCTCCGGTCTTCCAAGAAGTTAGGAGTCCAGGTGGATACCTTTGTGCCTCACTCTTTTGTATTTTCATTTTTATTTTATTTATTTTGAGACAGAGCCTCTCACTCAGCCTGGAGTGCAAAGGTGTGATTTCAACTCATTGCAACCTCTGCCTCCTGGATTCAAGTGATTCTCCCGCCTCTACTTCCCGAATAGCTAGGATTACAGGCATGCACCACCATGCCTGGCTAATTTGTTGTATTTTTAGTAGAGACAGGGTTTCACCATGTTGGCCAAGCTGGTCTTGAACTGCTGAACTCAGGTAATCTGCCACCTCTGCCTCCCAAAGTGCTGGGATTACATGCATAGCCCACCATACCTAGCCACTAATTTTTATTTATTTACTTTTTTGTTGAGAGGGTCTGGCTATGTTGCCCAGGCTGGTCTCAAATACCTGTCCTCAAGTGATCCTCCTGCTTGTCTCCCAAAGCACTGGGATTATAGGCATGAGCCACTGCACCTGGCCTCATTAATTTTTATAATTCTGCAAGTTAGACATTATTGAGAACTAAGTCACATGGCAATGAAGTCATTTGTCCCACATGATACAGATATGAAGTGTCAACCAGAATGTGAACCTATATTTGTCTGGCTCCAAAGATCCAATAAAGGAGACGGGGATGTGATGGATGTGTTGGATGTGACCGATGTGATGGCAGTCTGTTGGGGCAGAATGTTGAGCATTTCTACTAAACCATGATTGATCATTCGAGTGCTGCCCTAGCTCATTGTGCAAGAGATTTGGCAGATCATGCCCATTTGTATGCATATTATCTGTCCAATTTGTCAACAAAATGTAAAAGAAGAGGATGCACTTATGAAGGACACTAGTCCTGGAGTCATGCAGATCTAAGTTGGGTCTCAGTTATGTTGCCTTCTAATTACATGACCTGGACAAGTTATTTACTTTCAATAAGTTTCAATATTCTCATTAGCAAAATGATCCTAGTATTAGCATTATTAAGGATGATTATTGAAATTCTTTGAGATATTCCACGTGAAATCTGCTTTAAAGGGTGGTTGGAATATATATTATTCTCTCAAAGGTGTACTGTTAATTATTATTATGGTAAAATGTAAAAGTTACAATATTCAGTTATATTTTTATCCAGTTACTTTGTTATAACAAAAAAAACCACTGCTCTAAAATAGTTCTAAATGGTACAGGAGCTTGCCAAGAAAGATAATAGAATAACAAGTATTCACAGTTAAAATGCCATGAAGGACAAATGATGGATCATACCTTAAAATACACATTTTGTGCTTTATTCAAATAATAGAAACAGTAGACTCTTCCTTCTAACTACTCCGCTTAGTGACCTAACACAATGAACAATTGCTTGATATTCTAAGTCATTTGCAAGGGAATGAATACTTAAGAAAAGTGTCCGTGTTGAACACTTAACAGTATTTTTCCTTTTTTCCATAAGGAGCCAGAGTTTCAGTTAGATTGAATAGTCTACGCAACATCTTTTGGTGACAGAGCCAGGAGTCACTCTCAAGTCTAATCTGCCTCGGAGCCTGTGTTCTCTCCATGACTTCAGGTGTGTGGTTTGAGAATTGGAACAGGCCAGGAAACCAGGATTCAATCTAGTCTTATTTCTGCCACTAACATGCTATGTGACCTTGGCCAAGTCATTTGACTTCTTTTAACCTCAATTTCCTTTCCTTCTGAAATGCAAAGATGTGAAATTGACAGTGGTGTTTAAACCTTTTGTGAGCCAGGACTTTTAAAGGGAATTCTAACGTGCTTGTTGAAGGCTGCCTGTGTTTTACAGATCAGGATGGCTTCCAGAGGAGGATTAGTCTGGGTAGGCAGCAACTGTCGGCAAATTAACCTTCAGTGGCCCTTCCATCAGCGAGGGACGAGTGTTGGTAGATAAATATTTCTGCCTTCTCTCCTGCAGTGAAACTGTTGTAAGAGGCATGTTCCACAATCTCTCGGAAGGTCCCAGCCAGATGGATTGCCGTTTGCCCACAGCGGTAATCCTCCTAGTAACATCTTTACTAGGTTTCCTTCTTCTCCCCCTTCCTCTCCATTTCCCTCACAGGGCTTCTTGGATTTGACTCTCACATTAAATATGTGCACCCAAATCCTGTCTTCTTTTGGAGGAATCTGCGCTAAGACAAGATTCACTATCTAAAAAACTTGAAAAATGGAAGAAACAGTCCCATAGGCTCAGTGACCGTATTGCTTCTCTGAGGTGGACCCTAAGAACTACTGCTAGACTGGTTTCTATTGAACATGGTTTGGAAATCTTTGGAACAAATGATTCCTGAGATCAACCCAATTCCAATGCTGTTATGTTGTGAGTTTTATTATTCATCTGAATTCTTAGAACTTGTCCTTGGTAACCAGAAGAAACCTGCAAGGTGATGGTGAGTGCATAGAGGTCTTTGAAATACCACTTTCAGATTTTCCAGTGCTATGTAAATGTAAATTATCATTCATTTCAATTAAAAAAATAGGTGGATTATTTTCTACTTATAAGCTATTCCTTTATAATTAAGATCTCTGGGCCTCATCTGAAAACACATTAACTTCTTAATATTAATTTTTAAAAACCCATCTAGTACAGATGGATTTTTTCTCCAAGATGTATGATTTTAAAACTCCTCAGGATATTTGGTTTTGATGTTTTTAATATACTTTTAAAAAATGTTCTTTTTCTAATTTTAACATCAATCTGTGTTCATTGTAGATAATTTAGGAATTACAGGCAATGTTGAAGAAAACAAAAATCATGTTTTTTCCTTCTATTCTTAGATTTTATTTGCATATGTGCTATAAATCAGCACATATGTAAACACATACATATATAAATATATACTTAAAACAGTAGGATAATATTTATAAATAGTTTATCATTTGTAAAGCATACATTGTCTCACAGTATTTTTCACTATTAATAAATATTCTTCAAATCATCCTATGCCATATTTGATTTGATTTTTTTCCCCTACTTTTGGACACTGACATTGCTTCTTATGTGTCACCATTATATGAAAAAAAGTTGCAAGAATCTTTGCTTAACTCTCTGATTTAAAGTCAATTCTTCGGCATAGAATTACTGGTTCCAAAAGTCGGAGTAACAGTAAGTCTCTCAATGTATTTTATCTTGCAGAAAGTCAGCATATTCCAATTAGAAACATCTGAGAGTGGCTGCTCTCTTTTCTTTCTTCTTACTTTCCCCTCATCGTTTAAATACTATTAAAGAAAAAGGCTGAAAAGTGGAATTCCTGCTGCTGGCAGCTCTGCCTAGAGACTAGGTAGACTACCTTATTGTTTGGATTTGAGAAGCCACGTCCAGTATTTTCAAGAACTGTTTATTCAAAAACAGTCACTGTGACTGCTCAGAGGTTATGTAGCTTTGCCTTTGCTGTTAATATAGGCCACAATTTAGATTCTGTGTTCTTTCCTGGCGAGGACCCAATTAGGTTGTACATCATAAAAGCATCGTGGGCTAGAAGAATCGTGGTAAAGATTTGCTCATTCACACAATTTTGTTCATTCTAAGCAGAAGCTGAGGTGGCATGCATGCTTTGTGACACAGAGAAATGGAAGTTTGCTTTTGGCAAAAGATGAAAAAAAACTTAGTTTTTCAATAGCAGGTAGCTGAACATAAACCACAATATGGAGTTAAAAAAATTTCACCTACTCTTTAGAAAAAAATACTGATATCTCATTTGGATGTTTTCTTTTTTTTTTATTGCAGTATTATGCAAGGAAAGTGGTACTTAAAAAGCTATAATCCATTGCTAAAGGCATTAGTTTCCTTTTACAGTTCAGTTGCAAATGCAATATGCTATGAAAGACATGTTACATGCTTTAATGTTTCTTCTAATAAACAGGATAGGATCGTAGTCCACATGAATTTTGAATCCTAGAAAATTTCAACTAAGAACTGCAGTGAAGATAGGGAGATTTAAAACCACAGCTGGAACTCAAATCCAAGCTAACACAGTCCATTATTAAAGGAGACAATTTCTTACATGAGAATAAACTTTCTATGAGAACATATTTTGTGATATCAGAAAGCATTTGAATGATTCAGGTGAGAAATTTAATAGCCGCCTTTTCAGAGACACTCAGGGATTTTCAACAATCGGGTTAGAACCTGCAGGCGCATGTCATGTGGTCAAGTAGACTTTGCAGGCCCTAAGTACCGTCTAAACCTCAGTGTGTTGTTTCTCCACCCTGCTTCCCTCTGTCTGCTCTGTTTATGTATGTGGGAGAAGACTTGTTGAGTGTGGCTGATCTCTCACAGCTGTGGCCTCTTCATTGACTCTAATTTCTTTCTCCATAGCTCATTTGGACCCAAGCAGTGGTGAAATTGCTGACTGGTGAGTGTGTCCTGCCACAAAAGCCATAGGCAAGACATGGCCACAACCAAAAGAGCATGAAAGATGGAAAACACCATCTGGATTATGCAATTCAAATCACATCAACTTCTCTTTTTTCATTCAAGAAAAATCATCCATGCAGCCTTTTGTTGCTTTCTGCTGTGGCCAGAAACCACTTAGATTGCAGTCCTCTGCTAGTGAAAGAAAAAGTCCAAAGGGACTTCAGAACATACATTGCCCTCCTTTCAAGTTTTATGCACAGTTTTTTTGGGGGGTCTGGGAGAAGTCCACATCTCTGTGGACTTTTATCCAGCTTCGAACCATAGAAAGTAGCTTCTGACTGTACATCTGTCATTGATCACCTGAAAGGGCTCACTGCACTCCATGGGGATTTGTCTCCCAGTTGTTAGGTGAGGAGAGTTTATTTTCTGTTTCAATATAGCTAATAACTCAAAAATGAGCAGGGAGTTCTAGAGAGTCCATGTTCATATCCATTTGGGAAAAAACATCCTAATACTCTTTCCAGTTCTTAACCAGATTTAGTCGTTCTTTGGCTTTGCTGTGTGATGAAGATCTATAGTGTCATGTTGGTGTATTTTGATAGTAGTATTTTATTAAAAATAAGTGATCTGGTTGCTTTTATTTTAATCAAGAATCAAGGCCCATTTTCTAGCCATGAGGATAATTAAATAATGATTTTGTCAATGATTTGGGTTCATCACAGATAGCATTCCTCTCTGTTGAGAAATGTTAGAGAAGTATTGTCATATAGCAAGAACAATACTGGAGTAAGGGTCAGAGACTGAGCTCTGTCACCAAATAGCTCAGTGACTTTAAGCAAGTTATCTAATGTCTTCTGCTTGCATCTTCATCTGTGATAGGAGGATTGAGATCTTCTCTGTCTCTGCAAAGCCACTTCTGGATCTTCAGAATGAAAATTGGGGAGTGAAAAAATAGATGGCACTGAATGATGCCTACTAAGTGCTAGCACATGGAATACTATTTAAAATGCTCTATGTGTATTACCCATTGCAATTGTTAAAGGGAGTAGGTACAATATTATTATGTATATTTTGTAGGTGATGAGATTGGGACTTAGAACATTTAAGGAATTTCCCAAAGCCTCAAGTTGCTTAAAGGCAGAGCTGGAATAAAATTCCAAGTCTCCTTGGTAGCAAAGCCTGTCTGCTTCATAATTATTGAACATATATTATGACCACAGAAGTTTTCTTACATCAGCCCATTAATCTTCAAAAAAAAAAAAAAAACACTGTTGGGTAATGTCATCATTTCCATGATGCAGAAATTTTAGGTTAAAAAGGTAAGAAACCTACCAAGAGTGGCATGAATTATGTAGAACAGGGGAGCTAAGATTTGTATTTATATTAGCCTAATTCCCACAACCAAGCTCTTTCTACTACTACAATTGGATGCCTGGTAAACCCAAATTTGTTGGAAAATTAGGTAGCCTTTTGTTTACTTTGGTTTTGATTTTATGTTGCTAGGGTTAAGTTCATTAGGCTAAATGTCAGGTAATATCATGTAAAGTGTTATTTATTTTCCTAATCTCTGGACATAGCCCATTCAAGCTGGACAAGCCAGTAAGACAAGTTTGGGTAAATTTTCAACACCCAAACAAAACCTTGGATAACCTGAGAGAGCAGGGCATGTTTGGTTGGGGAGGGTGATGTCACCAAGATCAGATTCATGCTATTCATTTTTATAAAACGGTCTTTAAAAGTGAGACAATTTAAAAGTTCAAAAGTTTTCTTTAGGAAAGATGAGTAGATATTATCTTGAAATCTGGAGAATATGATGGAACATCTCAGTTTTCTTGTTCTTTTTAACTTCACAACTATATATTTTTTTATAATGAAGGCATGACAATAAGTAGGTAGGGTGTATTGGAATCTTCTCGACTAAAAGCAAGCAAAGGGAGTTTCACTTCACGGTGACTGCATCCCACAGAAGCAGTGCCCTCCGGGTTCAGACTTGCACAGGGGTAGAGTCACAATGCACTCTATATGAAACATCAACATTCCTGCAGATGAAAAGAAGTGCTTGTTTGCTATTCACAGCCAGAGCACTGGGTCAGGAGTGTGACTAAGAGGTGGATCACTTTTCTACTGGCCTGGAAGGGCAACTGAGGTGGTTCCCATCCTTCTCCCTGATAAGACTTCAGTGCATTTCACTGAGAGCTCCACCAGCTGTCTCTGTCAAGGCTGGGACCTCAGCCTACCATCAGTATTGCATTTAGTCACCTGCTTTAGTCACAAACAATTTTGCCCATGGACACCTCCTCTACTGGCACGAAGCCTGAACTATTCATACTAGTAAATAAAATACCGGGGAAAAAATAAACATATAAATGCAGACCACTGGGGAATAAGGTGAACCTCAAGAGACCTCTGTCATTCCAACCCCAAAGGAGACAGTGAACCTGCTCACACACTGAGCATATTGCTACAACAACCAACATTTGAGAAAGCCGTCATATGAAGACTGCCTATTACTAAGGAACTCATGTAAAGTCTTCATCCGTGAATGCACCAAGAGCCAAATTAGGCTACAATAAACGATAAACATTAAAGCTGCATTCTTAAAGGGGATATGTTTTTTTTAAAAAAAAACAGTAGAGTAAAAACTAAATTCCAAAATAATTGAAGAAATAGTCTACACAAATGAGAAGGAACCAGAAATATCATTCTGGCAATATGACAAAACAGAATACTATAACATCCCCAAAAGATCATACTAGCTCACCAGCAATGACTACAAAAAAGATAAAATCATTGAAATACCAGATAAAGAAGAGCTTTGTTATTAAGCTATTCAAGGAGATATAAGAGAAAGGTGAAAACCAACATAAAGAAATTTAAAAGAATTCAGAATGTGAATTAAAATTTTTCTAAAGATATAGCTATTTTACAGACAAACCAATCAGAACTTCTGGAAATGAAAGACACATTCAGGGAATTACAAAATGCAATGAAAAGTTTTAACAATAGATTAGACCAATTAGAAGAAAATATTTCAGAGCTCAAAAACAACGTTTTCAAATTAATCCAAACAGATAAAAATAAAGAAAAAAGAATCAAAAGAAATGAACAAAGTCTCCAAGAAGTATGAGATTATGTAAAATTGCCAGACCTAAGGATCAATGGTGTTCCTGACGGAGAAACAAAAGCAAAACATTTGGAAAACTTATTTGAGGGAATTGTTGAGAAAACTCCTCTAGCCTTGCTAGAGACTTAGATATCCAATTACGAGAAACTCAAACAACTCCTAGAAGATTCATTGCAAAAAGAACATCACTAAGGGATATAGTCAAACTATCTAAAGTCAACATGAAGGAAAGTATTCTAAAAGCAGTGTGACAAAAGCATCAGGTAACCTATAAAGGAAAACCTATCAGACTAACAGCAGACTTCTCAGTAGAAACCTTATAAGCCCAAACAGACTGGGGTTCTATCTTCAGTCTCCTTAAACAGCATAACCTGTCTGCCAAGAATTTTGTATGTGGCAAAACTAAGTTTTATAAATAGAGGAGAAATAAAGTCTTTCAGACAAACAAATGCAGAGGGAATTTGTCACTACATGACAAGTTCTACAAGAAATGCTAAAGTGAATTCTAAATCTTGAAAAAAAAAAGGTCAATAGGCACCAGAATAGAACCTCTTATGAAAGCATAAAACTCACAGGGCTTGTAAAACAATAACACAATGAAAAAAATAAAGTATCTAGGTAACAACCAACATGATGACTGGGACAGTACCTTATATCTCAACATTAACATTGAATATAAATGGTCTAAATACTCCACTCAAAAGATACAGATTGGAAGAATGGATTAAAAAAAAATCAAAAACCAAATATCTGCTGCCTTCAAGATACTCACTTAATACATAAGGATTCTTATATATTCAAGGTAAAGGGGTGGAAAAAGATATTTCATGCAAATGGAACCCAAAAGCTAGCAGGGGTAGTCATTTTTATGTAAGATAAAACAGACTTTAAAGCAACAACAGTTAAAAAAAGAAAGAAAAAGAAGATCATTATATAACGATAAAATAATCTAACAAGAAAATATTACAATCCTAAATATATATGTACCTAACTCTGGAGCTTCCAGATTCATAAAACAATTACCACTAGACCAAAGGAAAGAAGTAGACAGCAGTACAATAATAGTGAGGGACTTCAATTACTCCACTGACAGCACTAGAAAGATCATTGAGGCAGAGAAAGTCAATAAAGAAACAAAGGACTTAAACTACACTGTAGAAGAAATGAACCTAACAGATACTCATAGAATATTCTACCCAAGAACTACAGAATACACTTTTTTTCTCTTAAACACATGGAATATTCTCCAAGACAGACCATATTATAGGTCTCAAAATGGTCTTAACAAATTTTAAAAAATCAAAATAATATCAAGTATCTTCTCAGACCACAGGGCATTAAAACTAGAAATCAATCCCAAAAGAACTCTCAAAATGATACCAATATATGGAAATTAAAAAATCTGCATCTGAATGATTTTTGGGTTAACAGTGAAGTCAAGATGGAAATTTAAAAATTATTTGAAATTAATGATATTAGTGACACAAGTTATCAAAACCTCTGGAATATAGCAAAAGCAGTTGCTAAGAGAAAACCAGTACTAAGAAAACATCTGAAAGATCCCAAATTGAGAACCTTATGTCATACCTCACTGAATTGGAAAAAAAAGAACAAACCAAAACCAAAGTTAGAAGAAGAAAAAGAATAATGAAGATCATACCAGAAATAAATAAAATTGAAAAAATCCCCAGAGAACAATGAAACAAAAAGTTGGTTCTTTGAAAAGATAAAGTTTGTAGACCATTAGCTAGATTACTCAAAAGAAGGGAGAAAATTCAAATAAGCTTAATTGGAAATGAAAATGGAGACATTACAACTGAAACAACAGAAATGCAAAAGATCATTCAAGACTCCTATGCACACCTACATGCACTGAAATGAGAAAATCCAGAAGAAATATATACACTGCTGGAAACATATAACCTTTCTGGATTGAATCAGGAAGTAACAGAAATCCTAAACAGACCAGTAACAAGCAGTGAGACTGAATACATAATAAAAAAAATTTAGGCTGGGTGTGGTGACTCACACCTGTAATCCCAGCACTTTGGGTGGTTGAGGCAGGTGGATCATGAGGTCAGGACTTTGATACCAGCCTGGCCAACATAGTGAAACCCCAACTCTACTAAAGTTACAAAAATTAGTCAGGCATGATGGCACATGCTTGTAGTCCCAGCTACTCAGGAGGCTGAGGCAGAAGAATCACTTGAACGCAGGAGGTGGAGGTTGTGGTGAGCTGAGACCATGCCACTGCACTCCAGCCTGGGCAATAGAGTGCGAGGCCATTTCAAAAAAAAATTGCCAACAACAACAAAAAAGCCCAGGGCAAGATAGATTTATGGCTGAATTCTACCAGACATTCAAAGAAGAATTGATATCAACCCCACTCAAACTATTCCAAAAGACTGAGAAAGAGGGAATCCTCTGTAAGTCATTCTATGATGCCAGTATCACCCTGAAACCAAAATCAGGAAAGGACATAAAGTGAAAGGAAAGAAAATTACAGACCAATAACCTTGATGACCATAGATACAAAAATTCTCAACAAAATATTAGCAAACCAAATCCAAGAAGACATCAAAAAGATAATACACCATGATCAAGTGGGTATCATTTCAGGAATGCAGATGATTTAACAAACACAAGTCAATACAAGTGATATAGCACATAAACAGAATTAAAAACAAAAAGCATATGATCATCTCAATCGATGCAGAAAAAGCATAGAAGGAAGATACCTCAAAATAACAAAAGCCATATATGAAAAACGCTAAGCCAACAGCGTAACAAACTAAGCATAGAAGGAAGATACCTCAAAATAACAAAAACCATATATGAAAAACCCTAAGCCAACATCATACTGAATAAGGAAAAGTTGAAATCATTTCCCCCTGAGAATTGTAACAAGACAAACATGCCCACTTTCACCACTTCTATTCAACATAGTACTGGAAGTCCTAGCCAGAGCAAGGAGGCAAGAGAAAGAAATAAAAGGCACACAGATTGTAAAAGAGAAAGTCAAACTACCTCTGTTTGCTGATGATATGATCGTATGCCCAAAAAACTCTAGTCTTCTCCAAAAGACTCCTACATTTGATAAATGCATTCAGTAAAATCTCAGGTTACAAAATCAATGTATACGAATCAACAGCACTGCTATATACCAGCAATGACCAAGCTGAGAATCAAATCAAGAACTCAATTTCTTTTATAGTAGTTGCAAAAAATTAACGTATCTAGGAATATATTTAACAAAGGAGGTGAAAGATGTCTACAAGAACTATAAAACACCGCTGAAAGAAATTATAGATGACATGAACAATGAAAATGCATTCCATGCGCATGGATTGAAAGAATCAATATCATGAAAACGACCACACTGCCAAAAGCGATCTACAGATTTAATGCAGTTTCCATCAAAATACCAACATCATTTTTCACAGAATTAGAAAAAACGATCCAAAAATTCATAAGGAACCAAAAAGGGCCCAAATAAACAAAGCAATTCTAAGCAAAAATAACAAATCTGGAGGAATCACATTATTTGACTTTAAATTATACTACAAAGCTATAGTTACCAAAATAGCATGGTTCCAGTATAAAAGTACATACACAGTCTAATGAAGTAGAATAGAGAACCCAGAAATAAAGCCAGATGCTTACAACCAGTTGAGAAAGCATATATTACATAAATTGGGGAAAGAACACCCTATTTAATGCATGGTGCTGGGAAGACAGGAAGAATGCAACCGGATTCTTCTCTCTCACCATATACAAAAATCAACTCGAGATGGGTCAAACACTTAAATCTAAGACTTGAAACCATAAAAACTCCAGAAGAAAACTCCTATGCTATTGTTCTTCTGGATACTGGCCTAGGCAAAGAATTTATGACTAAGACCCCAAAAAGAAAGGCAACAAAAACATAAATAAATAAATGGGACCTAATTAAACAAAAAAACTTCTGCACTGCAAAAGAAATAATCATGAGAGTAAACAGACAAGTCACAGAATGGGAGAAAATACCTGCAATTTATGCATCCAACAAAGGACTAATATCCAGAATTTATAAAGAACTCAAACAAATCAGCAGGAAATAAATCCTAAATAATCCCATCAAAAAGTGGGTAAATGATATGAATAGATATTTCTCAATAGAAGATATAAAAATAGCTAAGAAATATATAAAACATGCTCAACATCACTAATCATCAGGGAAATGCAAATTAAAACCACAATGAGATAACACCTTACCCCCACTAGAATGGCCATTATTAAAAGTCAAAAAACAATAGATGTTGATACGGATATGGTAAAAAGAGAGTGCTTATACACTGCTGCTGGGAATGTAAATTAGTACAACCTCTATGGAAACAGTAGGGAGATTTCTCAAAGAACTAAAGGTAGATCTACCATTTGATGCAGCAATCCCACTACTGGGTATCTACCCAAAGGAAAATAAGCCATTATACCAAAACGACACCTTCACATGTGTTTATTGCAGCACAATTCACAATTGCAAAGATATGGAATCAGCAAAAGTGCTCATCAATCAATGAGTGGATAAAGAAAATCTGGCACATATAGACCACAGAATACTACTCAGCCATAAAAAAGAATGAAATAATATCTTTTGCAACAACTTGTATTGAGCTGTAGGCCATTATTCTAAGTGAAGTAACTCAGGAATTGAAAACCAAATACCATATGTTCTCACTCATAAGTGGAAGGTAATATGAGTACATAAAGGCATAAAGTGATGTAATGGACTTTGGTGACCTAGAAGTGGGGAGACTGAGAGGGAAGTGAGGGGTTATAAAATGCATATTGGGTACAACATATACTACTTGGGTGACAGGTGCACTGAAGTCTTAGACTTTACCACAACACAATTCATCCATGTAACCAAAAACACTTGTACTCCAAAAGCTATTGAAATAAAAATATACTAAAAAATCATAAAAATAAAAATTTAAATGCCAATAAAAGAGAGTTTGCAGGAACAGACATAACCAATTAGTGTCAGTTATGGTTGCTTTATCAGTAAGTGGAATAGTATGCTTATCTAGGACTATTGATGATTTCAAGCCCGGTTGATCAAATTCACGTGGGTCCTTAAAAAATTTAACTTCCTGGGCTTTCAATCTAGTTATATTGAATATCAATCATTAGGGAGTATGACCAGGACATGAGCATTTAGAAAAATCTCCCCAGATGGCTCTCATGTGCAACCAGTTTTGGGGAACCACTGAGGTAGGCTGGAATCTGGCCTCTTAGAAGTTCCTTAAAGGTAGTCTATGAATAGAGATGCTGCTGGTGCTTTCACTTGTATTGCAGAAGAGCTTTGTTATCCTACAGAGTCATAAAGAGGAACGTCACTTGGAAATTCACTTGGATGCCACTTTGTAAGCCTCAGTCACAGAAAATATCTAAAATTTACTTGCGACTTTCTTTCTGCCTTGCAAAAAAGGAAAGTGTAATTTCCTTTTTTTTTTCTTTTGAGGGAATAGACACTATAACAATTCAGTCAATGCTTTATATTTGCTTGGTTAGAGAAGAACTGGAATAAACAAAAGCACTTGCTATCCATTCTGAAAGTATGGCAGACTTCTTTGGTGAAGAAATGTGGGTCATAAGGTACTGTAAGAAAAATTAAACATTAGTTTTCATGAATTTCCTTGAGAAATATGTTTTAGAAATGTGCATACCATGTATCGGAATATTTTACTTTCTTTCAAGTCATACTGTATACTTTGAAATGTCCTCAATTTAACAAAATGCAGTAGTTTTAAAGGACAAACATCTCCTCAATATTGTTAATTTGCTTTTGATTTATAATGTCTTTTTCTATGATGTATTTATGCTTTTATTTCCCCCCACCCCAGTCTTCTTTTAGCTGCAATAGATTTGCATATGAGGTTTTAATTTATTTATTTGAGATGATGGAAAGGGCAAAAATTATATTTGGACCTGGGTATGCAAAGTAAGATGAGAAATTTCCTGTGGGGCATAAGAGAATAAATAGATTTTAACAAAATAAAATGAGAGATCAATATTGTAGATGTTCAAAGTTAAAAGAGACTGAGAAAAACTTTAAATCAAAGATTGTAAGCTCTATAAGATATTGAAGTAATAGTATATTTTATTTATAATAAAAGCATTTTTCTTTGGCTGGTCATGAGTAGGATTTTTGTTGTAAATTAAATTAGTCAGTCATGAAAGTATCAAAGGCAGGTCTAAAAAAATTTTTCTCCATGATTTTGTTGTGAATAATTTGGTTTAGTTGATGTGGTGTTTTCTAATAGCTACAGATGCCAAGATCAGCATTTAATTTATGTGTGAGAAACCTATATTGGTTTCTGTTTTCATGGCAAAGAGAAAATCAGATCGTACGGGTCTGCTCCATTGATTTCAGAAAAATAAATAAACCTGAAACACAAAATACCACCAGAAGGATGAGGGCTAAAAAAGTTGGGTCTGTTTGCTTTTAGTCATTTAAATTTCGTTAGGGAAAAGTCCAGCAGAAGGAATATTAAAATCTAAACTGAAATTGTTATTTAAAATCATGTTCTTGGAAAAGGGGGAAGGGTAGAGATAGAGCTGTAAGTTGTGAATCATGTAAAACTGATTTAAGATTCAACTACATTTTATACTTTCTATGAGGCCATTAGAATTTGAATATTTCTTTAAAAGAATTGTGTTCTATTTCCAAGGCCTATATCTGCTCACACTTGTTTTGCACGGTGATCACAGTGCAGCCTCAGGCATCTTTCCTGTGTGTGTTTGAGAAATACTGTATCACTAGTCTGCTCCTGGTTTTCCAGCCACCCACAAATGCATTGCTCTAGAGTTCTAAGTAAGAAAAAGCAGGTTTACTCTGCTCAGAGTAGTTCACTCTTCTATATTCCTGAGCAAAGTGACCCAAAGGCAACTTTCTCCTTTAGCTTGGGTGAAGTATGTCCTTTACATTAAAGAATTTCCATTCCCTAAGCTTAACCAAAATACTTTTTGATATGAGTTCCCATGGAAGCTAATTGGTCTCACTTTGTTCTAGCATCCCATCTGCATCTAACTATAGATAGCTGTTTTGAAAATATCACTGGTTTGTAAAGAGATTTATACTAGAAAGTGTATTAGAATAAGAAACATTTATCCTAGCTATTGATAAAACAACTCATTAGTTTATGTTCTGTGGCTACATGGTGCTTCCGCATTAGGAGAGTAACAAGAAAAGAGAACAGTGTTACTACATAATGAATTCTGAGCAACCTCACAATGAACTATTTACTGTAAGGAAGAACACTGAATAGAATTTGGGGTAACTTGAACTCTTTGGGAAATGTCTTTTCTTTGTGTTGTGGTTGGGATGCCCAGACTCCTTCTAGTCAAACTTCCACCACAGTGAACAATCACCATTTTCCAAACTTAACTCTCACTCTATGGATACGATAAAAAAAAAAAAAAAATCCCTAATGAGAATATGTTCATTAAGCTAATCTCCCAGTCAAATAAAGAAGCCAATAGGTTGTGGGAATGGCATAATCAACAAGAGCAACCCATCAGACTTTGGGGTGAGCTCCTATTAATGAGTCAGTATGCACATTTAAAATGATCTGAAATGCAGCTATACTGGTGGATCACATTTCTGGGGATTGATATTTCCAACAAAATAATTAAAACTTCATTTTTGCCAAAAAGTCATACATATACAAGTTCAAACAATTACATCAATATGTAGATGAATGTCTACATAGGTCTCTAGAGTGTTAATTATTTACTGAGAAAAAAAAAAAAGAATAAAGGGCCTTGGCCAGGCACTGTGGCTTACGCTTGTAATCCCAGCTGTATGGGAGGCTGAAATGTGCACATCACCTGAGATCAGGAGTTTGAGACCAGCCTGGCCAACATGGTGAAACCCTGTCTTTACTGAAAACACAAAAATTAGCCGAGCATGGTGGCGGGTACCTGTAATGCCAACTACTCGGGAGGCTGAGACAGGAGAATTGCTTGAACCCAGGAGGCTGAGGTTGCAATGAGCCAAGATCATGCCACTTCACTCCAGCCTGGGCCACAGAGCAAGACGCTGTCTCAAAAAAAAAAAAAAAAGATAGAACCTCAATGTTGTCTCTCACTCGGAACCCTAGAGGAGTTTAGGTAGTAAGTCAGAATGGAGCATTTTGAATGTCAATAATTTTGTCTCCATAATTTATAATTCAAGTCTCAGTTCATTCCAGGTAATGTGCTCGGTTTTTCCTTCTGCAAGGCAGGACCTGAAGGACGTTACTATGGCTGTATGCGTGTGTGTGTGTGTGTGTGTGTGTGTGTGTGTGTGTGTGTGTGTGTGTGTGTGTGTGTCTTTAAGTAAGTGTATGAAAAAGGGAGTCATCCCATACTGACTATATAGGTATTAGCAGATGAATGAGTCAGGAAAGTGGCTCTTAAACTTAGTGATTAGGAAAAGTTTTCTAAAATGTAAAAGACCACAGAAATAACTTTAGAATATTAAGGTGGTTGGAGGCTTGCGTAAAATTTAGAAATTCATAAAGCTTTGGGAATCCTAACTTTTTAATGGCAACAAAAATGAAGCAGGTGGATAATGTGGCCAAACACTCAGGACTATATTTTCCACTTTCAGCATTTTGACTTCCTTATTTTTAGTGTAACAAATTGTTGTGGTTAATGCTTGAGTGTTGGCATTAATGTTTAATGAAAGTTGTATTTTTTCCTCCATGTGATTTTAGGAGATTTGCTGCATGCCTAGGTGTAATTTTATTACATCGAGAAGCTGAATTTTTTTTCCAACAGCATACAGCTAAGATTATTATATAATGGGCAAAGAGTTCATGGGAAAATGATATCTCCTTAACAGGCCTTTGCCATACACACCTTCTGCTTGTATAGCCCCTGCTTTGTTCGGTGACACATTCTCATAGAAACTCAAATGCACTTTACCTGGCCTGCTCATCTGAGCAATAATGCACTTACTGAGTAACTGCCTCTACTTGGTAAGAGAAAAACTTCTGTAAATAGTGATCCTGACTGAAATTAATATTCCTACAGTTCACCTATGCACTTAAAAGAAGGTACGTGCTAAATACATCTTCCACCCTGGGTCTGCCCATGCTTGCTGTGTGTATATACACCATAGCCATAGGACAGGAACCAACACACTAGCCATAACCTCCCTTTACTCTCAACATGGATGCATTTGTTTAGGAGCCAGGGAAGGTTACAACAAATTAACTTGCTCTCTTGAGTCTCACATGTTTGGAAATATTCTCCAGGTCTATGTTATCTTTTATGAAAATGTACCTAGCTCTGCTTCTAAATCATCAGATTTTCTTTTTTCTTCAAAGCTACTTTATGATTCTGAAGTACTCGGAAATAAAAAACCAGTTTCAAAATGAAATAATTACGTTCCCTTATGTAGGGAATCAAGTCTGAGGTGAAGCAGCATGTCATTCTTTTAGGGGGTCTGGGGTAAGCTACATGTTTTTGTCTTCTACAAACAGATAATATACCAGAACACACAACGAGGCCTCAGGAGGCATGGCAGGCAGAATTATGACCCACCAATGATGTCCATGTCTATAGTCCCCACAACCTGTGAATATATTACCTTATATCGTGAAAAAAAATTAAGTGCAAATGGAGTGAAGGTTATTAATCAGTTGACCTTAACATAGCAAGATTATCCGGTCAGGCCCTAGGCCCAATGTAATCAAAAGGGTCTTACAAGAGTGGAAAAAAGAGGCAGAAGCAGTGTGATGCGATTGGTGACAGGAGGCAGGAAGAGAGAGAGAGGGGACAGATAGAGATGATAGATTAGATAGATAGATAGATAGATGATAGAAAGATAGAAACTTCTTAGAAGATTTGACAATTAATATTCTAACCTAGTCAACCTTAGTAGAAAAAGACTCAAATATGGAATGTTGGTTGGGGAATAGTTTTACTGTCAAAAACCTTATAT